>SZWC01000142.1:316735-331288 GCA_023375785.1 Penium margaritaceum | reverse complement strand
CCCCCCCCCCCCCCCCTCCCGCCTCTATTTCTTGGCTTTGTGTTGGCATGTTTGTACGTTCAGGTTCGTTGCCTTGTAGCACAAGCTTTGAGCTGAGACACTCCTCATAAATTCCATGCCCACTGGGGCACGGGAAACTTTACCAAAGAAACGTCGAAGTGCCATTGCTTATACCATGCCGATTGACGATGAGCAAAACATTGCTTGACAAGTAGAGTTGCAATGCAAGAGCCCCGCTCTCTAGGCTGCACTCACTGCCTAACACACACTGGAAGAGAGGCTGCGTCATGAGCAAGACAATCAAAATACCTTTGAAAATCACTTAGCGAACTTGGTTCTTCACCGTCTCCAGCACACACAGCATATCATTCCCTCGATGTCCATTGCTGCCGACATCGCTGAATCATTCTCCATTGCATCCACCACCACTAAGACCATGAAGTATGACCCCCTCACAGTCGCCGTCGCAGCTGGAACATCCGCAGTCAAAGCTTACACATTGCCTCTATAGCATCAAAGTGACTTGGACACGTCACCATCCCACTTCAATTCTAACATCACCTTCTCATCTTGTGAAATCCACTTCAACGCATGGGCTCAGGAAGATCAGCTCTGGGAAAGTAACCATGAGCCTAATTCCTCAGCCAATCCTCCCTTTGTCCCTGTCGAGTCAGTGGCAGCTTCAGCTGTGCGTGCCCTCACTCGTGGAGGACCTGACGATCTCACCAATGAGATAGGATCCTATAATGCTCACACCACAAGCCGCATACCTGCTGATTCAGCTGCTGTTTACACTCTCATCAAGCGCCACACCATAGTGACAGGCCGTGTAGCATAGAGCATCCTCACCATTCAGTTTCACACACTTTTTATGGGTGCTAATGAGACACCTAATGCCTACTGTGCTCACAATCTCCGTCTGTTACGCGATATCGGCAAGAAACCTCCAGGCCAGCTCCCAGCAGTCCTTTCCATCGTCAATAACCTCATTCCCAAGCACTTTAACATCGTTAGAGCGGTGACATGCTTTGAGCACAAGTACCTCAGTGCAGATTCATTACCTACGGACGTCCATCATGGTGTTGGTGCTCTCTAAGAGTTCACAGGGGAGCGCCTCACTGTCTGGTGGAGCGCTTTGTAGAACAAGCGCATTCACCGTGCTGCTGTTACTGTAGCAACTAACGTGCTCTCATATTCAACCGCTTCCTCCTTTGCTTCCTCTTCCTCCTCATCCTCCACACCTGCCTCCTCCCTGGTGACTAAGGGTGCTGGCTGAGGTTGTGGGAAAGGGAAGTGCAACTCTTCAAATAGGGGGTTGGGTGATGGACAAGATGGGCATGGAAAAGGGAGGGGCTCCAACAACTCATCTTCATCCTCCTCACGGTCATGTACCACAACTGTGACGCTATGGGGCTTTTGGCCCCTCTCGGCCTGATGATTCTGATCTTGCATCTACAATGCGAGCACACCAGTAGAGCACACACAGCGTGCTCTAGTGGGGGCGGTGGCAACACTTCTTGTCCCTCTACCTCAACTGTCCCTTCCAGTCGCAGTCCGCCCACGTCCAATAATGCCACTGCCTACAACACCATCACGGTGCCTCTCCCGTCGCCATGCCCCTGGGGGCTGGCCTCTTGAAATTGCAGTACCTTCCTTCTATGCCCCCCAATCGGTCCCTACTCTCCCCCAGTATGGGTACTACCAGAATACCTGCTCCGACGCCCATCTTTGGGAGTCGTCATCACACGTGAATGGCTGGAAGACCATCAGTTGGACACAGCATTGTCCCATGTCGTCCATCAGCAACACCTTCCTCATCAGGGAGGTGAGAGTGCATGCTCGGGTCTACGATCACTTGCATGTGATTCCAACAGTGTACTCTGTGAAACTGCATCGGATTACATTCAGGGACGTCTTCCTGTTGATGTTCCATGGATTGAAAATCAGTAGTCTGTTCACTTACCTCATTGGGATCCTTGCTCCTTGTGGCCAGCAGCTCTCGCCGTGTTCTACTCTTATTGGCGTCAGCAATGTTCCTTCCTCTGAGTACTTCTCAAGAGGCTTCTGGACACTTGGTTCCGGGGCCACCCATCACCTGATGTCTTCTTGCTCCTCATTTTTATCTCTGGGTCTCGTGTGCTTTGATTGCTTTATCTGTACTGGCTTGACCAAGTGCTTCCTACAGAGGACGTTGGTGATTTTCATTTTGTTGGGCCTGGAGAAAAGTTGTTCCTGCACAATGTGCTGTACGTGCCCTCCCTTGAGCCTACTCTGCTCTCTGTTACAACTCTAGATGACCAGGGCATGGAGTTTTCTTCTAGCCGCAGCATTGCATCTATGTCACTTTGTACCACTGGCCGCATCTTGCTCTGCGGTACACACTGTGACCATCTATATTACGTCCCCTCCTTAGCATGTGCCCCTACCACAGCTGTGCTTGTCCATGTCGCTTGCACCATCTCCCCATATCACATAGAGATCTTGCACCGATGTCTGCCACATTTGCTTTGCTGCCATTGAAAGCCTACACTGCCACCAGCCCGCTCATGGCCTGGATGCCTCTACCTTTCCTGTTCCTTGTGGCGCTTCCTGTCTTGACTACGCTTAGGAAAAAATGCATTGGTCTCCCTTTCCCACCTCTGATACTCGCACTAATCATCCCCTTGTCCTCTGGCATGAAAACACCATAGGACCACTTGCTCATGAAACCTTGGAGGGAGTTGGTGGCCACGTCCTTTGCCTCATTTACAACTACTCTTACAAGCGTTGGGTCTCTGCACTTCTGCAAAAAAAGTGACGTCTATTCCACGCTTGAGTCCTAGCTTTCTCAGGCTGAACTAACCTGCGATCGCCATCTTTGGTGTTTCGTTGTGACCATGACGGTAAGATCATGGGGCTCACTGTCTACTTCTTGTCCTCTCAGGGTGTCTATATCGGGCCATTGACTCCTTTCAAACCCCAACATAATGGTGTTTCTGAATGCTGGCAACACACCCTGGCTGATGGCATCTGTATGCTATTCACTGCTTTGGAACTGCTCCTCCTCTTCTCCATGAAAGCCATGTATTACATGACCTGGATCTGGAATTGTTTTCCTCATGGTCCTCTCCCTTGTCATGTCACTCCCTTCAAGCATTGGTTGTGTCACGGCGTTGATTTACGTCTTGCTCATGTCTGGGATTGTGTCACTGTTGTGTGCCTGCTGGATCATCTTCTTGATAACAAGATTAGTCCTCGTGCTTTTCTCTGCACCTTCCTTGGCATCTCTGTCCTTTCCAAGGCTTGGCGCTTCTGGGACACTGATCACTGCCATATCATTGAGTCACATGACGTCCTCTTCTTTGAGGATTTCATTCCTTGTGACTTGTCCCACGTCACTCTGTCCTCCTCTTTGTCCTCGCTCTGTCGGTTTGGAAGGGTGGGTCTGCTTTTGCCTCTCGTCTCAGAGGTATCCCTCCATCCACTTGCGCCACTGACATGGATGATTCACATTCCTCCTCAGAATCATCGTCGACTGCTCCCGCAGACAGTGATTCACAAAGTTTTTCTAGCTCTGCATTCACTTTTGTTTCTGAATTGCCACTAGTATTTGCGTCCCCAGCAGTCTGCGAGTCAGCAACCACACCTGTCAGTGTCCAGGTGCAGTCCTCATGGCACTCTCTCCTCGTTTTGCCTCCAACTTGTGAGCCGCCTACCACTCCACCTACCTCAATTATAGAGCCCCTTCCTAAGTCCCATGCCCCTGCTATAGGCCCTGAGCTATACATACACGAAGGGAGACTTTACTCCCTCCCCCAACGGTTGGTCACCCAGCCCTCTCAGCCCTCACAACATCATACAAGACCAGTGCATCATCCTCCACGGCCAGACCATCTGCAAGACCCACTGGCCTCAATGCACTCGGCATTGTTGTCTATGTCATCCATCCCAACTCGGCTCTGGAACACGCACTTGTTGCCCACGTGTTCCACAGTGTCCTTGAGGTTTCAATCGTTGGCTTTGTCTTTGCATGCTTTATAGCAAGTGGAATCTCAACACTTCCTCCAGAGCATACCATAATTTGACAGCTCGTGAAGCAATGAATGTAAATATATAAAAAAAGGCAATGTAGGAGGATGTGAGAAACCTTACGATGCAGGAAAACAATGTCTTTAAGCTTGTTGACCTCCAAGCAAGCCATAAGGCTATCTCAACTTGTTGGGTTCTTTGTCTGAAGCTGGAATCGAGTGACAAGGTCAACCGATGCAAGGCCCGAATTACTACAAAAGGGCTCCCTCAAGTTCCTCGATTTGACATCGATGAGATGTTCACGCTAGTTTGATGGTGTATCACTGCTCGCGCTCTTTTGAGTCCGGGTGCACAGCATGACTGAGAGCTGGAGTACATGGACACCACTAGCATATTCTTGCATGGACATCTTAATAAGGAGATCTACATGGTACAACCACCGGGTTTCATTGATGACACAAACATGGTCTGGAGATTTTGCAAGGCATTATATGGTCTCAAGTAGTCATTGCTAAAACATGGAAATCTCCTCCACTCTTAAGAGAGATGGCTTTTTCTTGTATCGTGGCATGACGCCTATCCTTATAAGCATGATGCTGGTGCTTGCAAGCATGATGCTTATGACTACAAGCATGATGCCTATGCTTGTAAGCATGACTTCCATGCTTATAAATATGACACCTATGCTTACAAGCACGACACAGATCATGCGCTCTTTGTGAGCGCTCCCTCTGAGCCCTTTGTAGCCATTCTGGTCTACGTCAATGATGTGCCCATTGCCTCCCCCACAACATGGGCTGTTTTTTCAGTGAAGTCCCTTCTGTAGTCTACATACAAGATGAAGGATCTAGGCCCAGCTTGAGTGCTCCTTCGGATGGAACTAGAGCGTAGTCATCATCATCGTACTCTGCACGTGCATCAGGTCGCCTATGTCCATAGTCTGGATGAGCTCTTTATGTCCTTGCTGGATGACGTGCCCACTACTTCCACACCGATGACGCCACCAGGTCAATGCCTTCTAAAGTCTCCGGATCCATCGCAACTGGAGGAGCCAGTCGATGTCGCCCGTTACCTAAGTGTGATTGGATCACTCATGAACCTTGCCACTACCACTCGGGCAGATGTGGCCTTCTTGGTCAACTTCCGGCCCAGATCTTGGAGCAACCCCATCAAAGACACCTCAAGGATGCTCAGTGTGTAGTCCACAACACGCTCTCTATAACATGTATAGGGCTGTGTAGCCCTTTGTGGTTGTCGACAGATACACAGACTGTGATTGGTTACATGATAGAAACCCACGCAAAATCACAGGTTATACCTTTGTTTTTTGTGGGACTGTTATCTATTGGGAGAGTGAAGAACATGGGTGCGTTGCACATAGCTTGATTGAGGCTGACTACGTGGCTCTCAATGCAGGTTTGTGTGAGAGAATCTGGCTGTCCCGCTTGCTGTAGCAATTACGTGTCCCCATCCACTGCATCACCCAGCAATCACACTGAGCATGATGCATGCATCATTTTTGTGACAAATTACACCAACATTGAGCATCATTTTGTGCACAAGCGCATTGCTGCTGGAGAAGTTCAGGTTGTCTGGGTTGATAATGGCCAGCAATGTGTGGACTTTCTCACCGTGGCACTCAGCAGTGGCATGTTCATGGCGGTCGTGCATGCTATTTGCATGCTGTGTGCTCTTGATGCTCTTGATTTACGTGAATGTGGTCCTCCTCTGCTCATGTGTCATAGTCTATTGTGGCATGGACATGTGTGGCTAACTCGTTCATGTGTGTGTGTGGGGGCTGTTCATCTGTGGATCATGGGTGAGTGGTGTTAATAAATGTAATACATGCAACTGACCTGTCGACTATGTTCACACACAGGCATTATCATTGCAGGTTATTTATCTGAATCAAAGATCCCGGGTGCAGCACCGGTGTGTACATGATGGATCACACACTACTGGCATCCCAGCCGAGTACAAAAGTTGCATCCACAGCATCCATTCTGAATGTGCTTGAGAGCTTGATTGCAGTGATCAGCTCAAAATGCTTGTCGTCTGATTAGTATGACATGGAGCAAACGTAGCATAGGAGGAACATGCATCCACATACACTCGTGGTTGATGTGGTTGACGATGATTTAGTCATGAATGTGCAAAAAAGTGGTGCTAGGTTCCTGGTTGTGTGGTCCCTCGGGACCACACAACCAGGTTGTGCCGGCGTGTAAGAAACCACCAGAAGCTCGCTCGTTTACCACTTTGGGTCTATCCCTTTATGAATTCTGGGTCCCATTTCAAATCCCTCGCGTGGGTGGCCTGGTCAACTGGTGTCTATTACCTCATTGCCCCGTTACTTTCTTTACTTATTTTTTCTTGTTGGTTTTTCTAAGTACCAAAGCTCTCTTGCTCCCTTCTATGGCTCGACAAGTGGAATCCACCTCAGGCATGTTACACCATGCATTCTAGCAAGTTTCATCACTAACAGGTGTTACACCAAGCAGAACGTGGATGGTTCACATGGATGAGTTGCGGAGTAGAAGATTTCTTGAGAAATGGGGACAGTTGGATAATTTGTACTGAGTACTAGGTCTATTTTGATGAAAACGATCGAGTATGTAAAGCGCATGTGTGCAATAGTGAGAGTTACAATGAGGCATATATTGGGTTCTGGGCACTCGAGCTGAGCAAAACTTGCAACACTACATAGTGACTGGTTGCTCTGAGAAACCCCACTGAGAAGTCAGGGGATCTTTAGAACATAAAGGTGCTATTTAACTAACTCTAGCGCCATTGAGAAGTTTATTGACGAGTAACAAAACATTGATATGGTTCACAACACTTCTGTCGACCCTTCTGACAAGTAGTTGTATGTGTCAAAACCTACAAGAACAGAGCACTGGAGGTTGGGACAGGAAGCCAAAATGCCCTCAACCGAACAGCCAAAAAATCCTGAGATTGGCATCTGGTGGAAGGCGAATGTAAGGACGGAAACACCCACTCACGGAGGTTAGGGACTCGTGTACATCTAGGACGTAACACTTCCCTCTTTTTTAGCCGTGATGTCCCAGCGCATTAGCAGACGTAGGCCAGTGATGCATGTAGTAGCCATCGATCTGATGCTTGACGTCTCAGGTTTCCATAGAGCTCCCAGCTGTTGTGCACAGAGTCGTGCACCATACGACCATATACTTGCTTCTTTTCAATGGCATTGATGTCCAATGATGTCTACAACCACGTATTCCGTATTCACGTCGACTAGGATTGGATATGAAGGAGCGATGTCTCAGCAAAGAAACTTCTCGCTGGGGTCCCAGAAGGGCTTTCGCTTACTGACGTGGACAAAGTGAGTGGATCACCATACTACCTGGTAGGCAAAGTCGAGCAACGACCAGAGTTTGCATCTGCTAAATTTTGAACTGATCCAACCTTAGGGATTTGAGCTTCACAAAGTCTTGTCTACGGAGTTTGATGTTTGCTTAACTGAGTAAGGTGTAATCGATAGCACTAAACACATTGTCGCTACGATGTCGGTCTGCTACTTGTTTCATGGGTATTTGTATCTTTGAAAGGGTGTGGCTTGTTTCCTCCCAACACTACAGAAGTCTCATCGGTAGACGTCGACCTCGAGAATGTTACTCTGGCTTTGTATTCTGTTCGATACAGCAGGAAGTTCGTCGCAAACTACGGAATCTTACTTGTTGAGGCGGAAGTTGTGGAATTGTATGTGATTTCGGCGGCCAACAGCTTTGTTGCCCAATTGCTATTGTGCGGCTCATTTGAAGTGTGGAAGAGTTGTCAAAGATTCGGATTGCTCCACCCTATCTTCATGTTGGTTTGAGGATGGAACACTGTAGATAGCTCGATTCAACTATCATAATGCGTCATAAGTTTGCGTAAAACCCGGCTACCGAAACATCTGTCTTTGCTGCTAATGATGGTACATGGCACACCGTGTAGTTGCATGATCTCACAAGAAATATTCATGCTATTTCTTTTTCCATGATGGTGGTTGTCTTCAGGATACAATGTGACAGGCAGTCATGTCATAATGTCCATGCTGATGTGGACCTATGACTCCGTTTGAAAGGGGAGTTATTTTAACAGTAGTGGTGGCCTCTTGAAATGAGTTTTGTACCACTCACAGGTGATGCAAAATTTGCTGAATGCTGTCTTTTCAGTTTGCGTCTGGTCCAACCAGCAATACTTATCCAGTTTCTTTAGTGTCTCCTCCTCGCCAAGATATCCACTAGGACCTTTGTCATGGCATTCTTCCAACAATGCTTGTTACAGCTCCTTGTTCAGTGCCACAACAACTTGGCGAGTGATTCCCCGTCTCAAGTAGGGGCTGTCAAACTAGAACTTTATTCTGTCGTTCCCGCTGAACTCTTCATATCCCTTCACAAACATCCTCCTGAGGTACAGGTGTCATATGAAAAAAGAACGTGTTCATTTCAGCCATCAAGTCTGGTCACCAACTCAGAGCACCCGCTAGAATAGCTTTCTGGGTCTGTTCTTGATATCGTAGTCAAAGTTGGAATCGAGGAACTCCATCCATCAAGTTTGTGGAAAATTCGGATTTGGCTGAGTCTCAAGATATTTGAGTGCGTGGTGGTTGGCGCGGACGAAATATCATCAGAATTTGAGGTAACACTGCCATGTCTTGAATGCGTGCATGACTACGAGCATTCCCTTTTCTTGTACCGCATGGTTGAGTTTCGGCCCACATAGCTTTCACGACATTTATGCAACAAGTTGTTCTCCACAGTCGTTGTCTTAGAGAAGAACGGCGCCGTGTGCTCGATCGGGCACATTGGTGGCCATGACATAGTCCACCGTTGGCCATCACCAAGATCAGGGCATTCCTCAAACAGCTGAACACTTCTTGTTCACAGACCCCCAACTCCACTCGATAGTTTTATGAATGAGATCAGAGGGAGACGCTGACACCCAGGCGTAGTCCTTTACGAATTGACAGTAGTAGTTATAGAATCCCAGAAACACTTGTACGTCCTGAACATTGGTCGGTGTTGGCCACCTCCTCTTGCTTTGGGTCCATGGTGATCCGTCTGTTGCTGATGATGTGGCCCAAAACCTCAATCAAATCGGCAACCAAAGTTGCACTTTGAGAGTTTTCCATAGAAATTTTATTTGTAAAAACTTGAGAACACTCTGCAGATGTCCATCATGCTCCTCCGGGGTGTGGTTGTATACCAGGATGTCTTCTAGATACACAATGACAAAGTCGTTGAGCTACGACAAAAAAGTATTGTCCATTACTGCCATGAATGTTGTAGAGGAATCTGTGAGTCCAAACGGCATAATCGTAAACTGAAAGTGCCCGTAACTGGTGCAGAACTCTGTCTTCTTGACGTCCTCATACGATATGCTGATATGATGATAGCCACTAATTAGGTCAATGTTGGTGTAAATTCTCACCCCATGGAGTTGTCAAAAGTTTTTCTTCTTGCAGAAGGGGTTAGAGGTTCTCAATGGTGACGTCATTCAACTCCTGGTAATCCAAGCACATCCTCATCTCACGGGGCTTTTTTTTTTCCATGAAAAGTACAGGTGTCACATGGGGTGATGTGGATGACCTTATGAATCCCTGACGGGGAATCGTGTCCACCTGCTTCTTGAGTTCGGTCAGCTCGTGGTCGCTCATGTGATAGGTCTCCTTGACCATCGGCCTGTTTCTCAGCTTCAGGTCTATCTTGTGGTCAATGTTACGCTGTGGGGGTAACTCTTGGGACAGTTCGTCAAGAATAGGTCCTTCAAGCTATTCAACGAGGTGTAAAAACTCCTCTTGAACAGCTGCAAACTTGTCAGGTGTTGAGGCCAATGACGTGGCATGTGCTGCAGCGATTTCTTCGATTTCCCTGGGTTCCACGGGGACAAGCCACGCTTGTGCTCTGCGCCGTATTTATACATTAAAACCATGTCTAGTGTTACCGGCTGTTGTTTTGGTTCCTTTGCAACTTCCTTTGCTGCTTCTACTTGTGCTTCTTCCCGTAACTGCACTAGATGGGTCACTCGATCAGAGACCCATTAATTTGAATGTACGCTGTTCTGCTGCTCTGCTCTGTACAAGCTTCTGGGTTGTCCAACTGAAAATCTGAGAGAGCTATAATGAAGAGCTACACAAAATTAAGCTAAGGAACCATTAGTGCAAGGTCACCGATGAAATGGCCCAAGGGAGCTAGCAAGCAAGAAACTTTCCGTGGAGATGTGGAAATGTACACGGTGATGCTGGGCCTGTCATTGTGATAATCAAACATCATAGAGTGCCTGCAATTGAGAGGAGCCATGTCCACAGGTCACCAAGAAGGAAACAACACCATCCAAGGGACTACACATCAATTGGGATCAACACAAAGGAACTCAAGGCCAACAGCATGCACCGCCACCTTGAACTACCTGCTATAGAGCACTTCTCTGAGAAATTCCATGCATTGCCATTCCATGTCAATCTCAATCATTCATTTGTCACCCAACATAGAAAGCTTGTTCAAAAAATAATGATCAATGTTGGTGTGGTTTGTACGAGTGTGATGCATGCCAATGTGCTCAGCGATGCGGCACGTGCTCTCAATGTCGCAGCTTTGAATGATGCAAGAAATGGGCTAGCACTGATGCTGGATGAAACAAGACAACCAGATGCTTTCACATGCATCCGTACCCAAGGTAAAGCACTCGGCCTCAATTGGCTAACATGAAATATAATCCTACATTCTACTCTTCAACAAGATGGTAGTGTCGCTAATGAAAAAGATGTTCCCGGGACGGCTGTGGTCATCATAATCCTTGGCCTATTTTCTAAATTTGAATCCATCAACCACGACAAAGGGCCAAACACAGAAGCTCAAGCCTAGACGGAGAATGAATATGACGTAGCAGACAATACACATTGAAGCTTCAAGTTGGAGATGATGTGGGCAGAGAGCAATTTGTGAAAAGAGTTTGACAACAAACACATCATCGACACGAGCAATAATGTCAAGGAACACCAAGAAGTTGATGACTAGAAGGCATGTCGTAACATCAACCGGGTCTGCCAACTAGTCAAGGCCAGAAATCTTCAGTAACGTATATCCTGCAGGCATCATATGCATGGAGACATGGGGAAATGCAGCCAACAGGTGTGCAAACCGCTCCCTGAGGATGCTGACATATGTAAATGAGGAGTACCTTCACAACCTGGATAACATGAGGACCCAGATAGGTAATCAAGTGATCTTCCATTTACACTAGAATGGTGATAATGGGTGCCAACAGATTACTCACTTGATTGATAGTATTGAGATTACATCAATCATGCTCAAGGGTGACAGAGACCTCGAGGTTCCAGCAGCTCAGAGACTGCTTGGTGTTATGCCTCATGGAAGCGCCAGACTCCGACTGTGCCATCTTTGGAACCAGGCGGCTTCACCAACTAGATCTCGTCGTGGAGTCATATTTGCAGGAATGTATTTCACAAGTCAACCTAATGAAGCTTCTACCCATGCTGAGGCACCTGGCTCAAGAGCACCTCAAATATGGAGTTTTTCCAGATATGGGCAGAAAGAGCATCAAACTCCATGCCACCCACTTGGGAAATTCCTTTAGCAGTGATGTCAGCCTTCTAGTGATAAAAAAATTTATCGAGCTTTTGCTTGCACCGGCAATGGGATTGCCGTAATGTGGTAATGTCACCTTCTTATAGATGCCATGCTCCTTTGTGGCATCTGGGTCCGCACGCATAGCCTGCTCCCATAGATCTATGACCAGAACGGAGCAGGCTTGCTGTACATAGACTGCCTCAGGGGAGAGATTGGGAGAGATACGTGCGTCAAGATAAATGGCAGCTGTGGTAGTGCATATAAAGGAATGAGACTTAGAAGCCGTACAGTCTGGTGAAAATGTTATGCTATGAGAGGACCACATCGATAGCCAGCCCGATGGCGGGAGCATGCTGAGCCAGATTGGGGAAAGCAGCCCTGACAAATAGTCGAGTGGATTGGGTTGAGGTAGAGTGATGATAATGGTAAAAGGAAGTCTGCAAAGGAAGAAGGCTGCCGCCAGGCGCACGAATGAATGGAGAAGGGACATACGAAGACGGAGGAGCTATCACATTTTCTACTAATTGCAATGAGCGTAAATGTGTCAGGTGATGATGCAGGCAATGATGCAGGTGATGATATAGGGGATGGTGCAGGTGATGATATAGAGACAAAACCAGGGGATGACTTGGAAAATGATGCAGATTCTGTTGATGCAGAAGTCAACACTGAATCGGGCAGTGACACAGGCGATGATGTAGGTCTTGATGATGCAGCCGATGATGAAGGAAACGACGGAGGGAGTGATGCAGATGTGGCTGCAGAGACCAACACAGGCAAGAGTACATGTAATTTTGAAGGCACAGACGGGTGAGAAAAACCAATTGAGGGCCATCCAGCTCAACTTTCCTCAGCATGCGAGAACAGGCCAAGAGAGCAGACACAGCGCAAAACGTTGCAACTGAATATCCTCTCGTGGAAGGGATTCTCATACGGCTCAATAACATTCCAACAATGAGGGCCATTCAAACTCCAACCTTTGGACAATGACGAGATGCCAAAGAATAGGAAAAAACTACTGTGGGGGGAGAGCTTCCCATTGCGCTGAGCCTAAGAGCTAGATACCGGCAATGCTTTTTTATCAGTGCACCTACCATACCAGTATTTGCACGGGATCACATGGTGTGGGAGTGTTCCGTGAGATTCCACAACCAAGTCATGGCCTCATAAGAAAATGCTGCTGACAGGTCAGACCCGACCAGCATGGCATGAACTCCATCCGCTAGAGTACAGTTCAACTGATTGAAGATGCCATTCTACTCAAGGGGCGGAAGACTCAAATCCAACACCAAACGACGTGAGAAGACAGAGGATGGGTATAATGAACTCGCCACACCAATTTGAGAGAAAAGAATGTTTCTTGTGCTGACAGGAGGGCTCCACTTGGAGAAGCTATTACTCGCTCTTAGGGCCAACATCACTCATCAGAGGGAGTGGAAAGAGCCAATAGAGGCAAGAATAGTTGTCCGCCACTAAGATGAAATTGCGACTACCACTGAGGAACTCGACTTGAGATGGTCCCATGACATCAGCATGGACAAGGCTCGCGAGGGTGAGGCATAGGTAGAGGGAAATGGGAACAGTGCAATTCTCCTTGCATGCTATTCATGCAGTTGGCAGTACTGGGAGCAGAGAAAGTGGAAACATTCAATCCAGCATGAGGCTGTTTTCTAGCACACTGTGATTGGTGTTGGTCATGAGGTTAAAGCAGTGATGAAACAAGAATGTGTACTCAGGAGAAGGTGAACAACAGACATGCATGAGTGGTGACAATGGCAGATAGATTAGGTGCAAATAGAAGGACACAAGGTAATTTTTCATAGCAAAGGCCACAAAGCATGACACGCCCGGATGAGAGCAACAGAAAGGTGCCAAACCCATATGTCACAATGAAGTCCATACCATGATCTTCAAGGGTAGTGACTGACAGCAAGCTCACCTCAAACGCAGGCACATACAGTACATGAGGTAAGAACACATCAAATGCAAGTCAAATGAAATGTACGACATCGACAACCTGGAAAGAAAACATTTTCCATGAACCATACTGACAAAATGGATGTCCCTGAAAGGCCCCAATGACACAAATGTGAGACACGATGACGTCTTATGAGGGGAGGCTCCTGGTTTAAGGATTAAGGAACCACGTGAAACACACGCAAGAGATGAAACATGACATGTAGCAATGCTACTCGAAAGTAGTCAAAGTCAATGTACAACCCAATTATAGAGCCAAAAGACAAGGACCTGTACCATTCTGCTAGTCCTAAACCTGTAAGCCATCCACACCCTGACTGCCCAACAACAATTCTTGAAGGAAACCATCTCATTCATAATGGTGACCTCCGGACCCAACCGCCAACCTCACACCACTACAGGCAGCTGGAGGTTGAAGCTGACGGGACCAAGGCAGCAAGGGAAAACCTGTACGCGGGTGCAACAGCGAATGTGTGGGAGGCCATGATGTAGAGAATTAGATATCATCAACCAGGGATGAAATACCTTGAAGAGTAACAAGGAAGACCTCAAGTCTCACTTCCTTGAAAAAGATGTGCCTCCCAGAGGAAACGATGTGAATGCGTGTGGAGCCGACGCGGGTAACCATATTGGAGGTGTGTAAAATCTGGAAAGTGGCTTGGAGAATGATGGGGTCCAACAGGGTGGTACCCATGTTGCTCCAGGTGATGGCATCACTGGTGATGCCATGCTTCCAAACAATCAACAGCTCAGAGAAACGCGGAAGACGGATAAGAAGAAACTAACAAGAATTCAATGTTGCAAAAGGCGTGCAAAGGGTTATGTAGAAAACAAAAGAGCACAATGCATAGTGTTTCAAAATGGTAAACATAGGGAGTGATTTTTCTGTACATAACATGAAAAGAAAGTGTGTGAGATAGAGGGGAGGGGAGGACACAGAGAGAGAGAGAGAGAGAGAGAGAGAGAGAGGGGGGGG
>SZWC01000142.1:303489-316656 GCA_023375785.1 Penium margaritaceum | reverse complement strand
AATGGTAAACATAGGGAGTGATTTTTCTGTACATAACATGAAAAGAAAGTGTGTGAGATAGAGGGGAGGGGAGGACACAGAGAGAGAGAGAGAGAGAGAGAGAGAGAGAGGGGAGGGAGGGAGGGAGAGAGAGAGGGAGAGCCCTAGTTGCGCCCTAGTTGCATCCTAGTTGCGCACTACTTGCGCGCTAGTTGTGCCCTACTTGCGCCCTAGTTGCGCCCTTCTTGCGTCCTACTTGCAACCTAATTGCGCCTTAGTTGCACCCTATTTGCACCCTAGTGACGCCCTAGTTGCGCCCTACTTGCGCCCTACTTGTGCCCTAGTTGCACCCTAGTTGCATCCTAGTTGCACCCTTGTTGCGCCCTAGTTGTGCCCTAGTTGTGCCTCAGTTGGAACTAGCTACGCCCAAGATGCCATCTAGTTGCGCCCTACTTGCACTCTACTTGCACCCTACTTGCACCCTACTTGCACCCTAGTTGCCTCCAAGTTACGTCCTAGTTGCGGCCTAGTTGCCTCTCAGTTGGGCACTTGCTATGCCCTAGTTGCCCCTAGTTTCTTCCTAGTTGCGCACTAGTTACTCCCTAGTTGCACCCTACTTGCGCCCTACTTACGCCCTAGTTGCGTCGTAGTTGCGTCCTAGTTGTACCCTACTTGCGCCCTAATTACACCCTACTTGCGACCTAGTTGCACCCTAGTTGCGCCGTAGTTGTGGCCTACTTGCGCCCTACTTGCGTCCTAGTTGCACCCTAGTTGTGCCCTAGTTGCGCCCTAGTTGCGCCCTACTTGCACCCTAGTTGCGCCCTAGCTGCGTCCTAGTTGCACCCTAGTTGCGCCCTACTTGCACCCTTGTTGCACCCTACTTGCACCCTAGTTGCACCTCAGTTGGGCACTAGCTATGCCCTAGTTGTGCCCTAGTTGCATCCTAGTTGCAGCCTAGTTGCGCCCTACTTGCGTCCTAGTTACGCCCTACTTGCGCCCTAGTTGCGCCTCAGTTGAGCACTAGCCACACCCTAGTTGAACCCTAGTTACTCCCATTCTTGCACTCTAGTTGTGCCCTACTTGTGCCCTAGTTGCGCCCTAGTTGCACCCTAGTTACGCCCCACTTGCACCCCACTTGCGCCCTACTTGCGCCCTGGTTGCACCCTACTTGCACCCTGCTTGCGCCCTAGTTACGCCCTAGTCTCTCCCTAGTTGTACCCTACGTGCATCCTAGTTGCGCCCTAGTTGCGTCCTACTTGTGTCCTACTTGCGCCCTACTTGCGCCCTAGTTGTGCCCTAGTTCTACCCTAGTTGCACCCTACTTGCGCCCTACTTGCTCCCAACTTGCGCCCTAGTTGTGCCCTAATGCGACCAAGTTGCACCCTGCTTGCACCCTATTTGTACCCTAGTTGCGTCCTAGTTACACCCTACTTGCGCACTAGTTATGCCCTACTGGCACCCTATTTGCGCCCTAGTTGCATCCTACTTGCACCCTACTTGCGCCCTACTGGCGCCCTATTTGTACCCTAGATGTGCCCTAGTTGTGCCTCACTTGGGTACAAGCTACACCCTGGTTGGGCACTAGTTGTGTCCTAGTTGAACTGTAGTTTCTCCCAAGTCACGTCGTAGTTGAGCCCTAGTTGTGCTTTACTTGCACTCTAGTTGCACCCTAGTTGCCTCCTAGTTACGTCCTAGTTGTTCCCTAGTTGCCCTTCAGTTGGACAATAGCTACGTCCTAGCTGTCCCCTAGTTGCGTCCTAGTTGCGCTCTAGTTGCACCCTAGTTATGCCCTCCTTGCACCCTAGTTGCACCCTAGTTGCGCCCTAGTTGTGTCCTAGTTGTACCCTACTTGCGCCCTACTCGCGCCCTACTCGCGCCCTAGTTGCGCCCTAGTTGCGCCGTAGTTGCGACCTACTTACGCCCTACTTGTGCCCTACTTGCATTCTAGTTATACCCTAGTTGGGCCCTCGTTGTGCCCTACTTGCACCCTACTTGCACCCTCGTTGCGCCCTAGTTACGTCCCAGTTGCGACCTAGTTGCATCCTACTTTCGCCCTTGTTGCGCCTTACTTGTGCCCTAGTTGTGCCCTAGTTGCAACTCTGTTGGGAACTAGCTACGCCCTAGTTGCATCCTAGTTGAGCCCTAGTTGCACCCTAGTTGCGCCCTACTTGCACCCTAGTTGCGCCCTACTTGCTCCCTAGTTGCGTCTGACTTCCGCCCTAGTTGTGCCCTAGTTGCACCTAAATTGAGCACTAGCCACGCCCTAGTTGTACCCTAGTTACAGCCTAGTTGTACACTAGTTGCGGCCTACTTGGGCCCTAGCTTCGCCCTAGTTGCACCCTAGTTACGCCCCACTTGAACCCCACTTGCACCCTACTTGCGCCTTAGTTATGCCCTAGTTGTGCCCTACTTGAACCCTACTTGCGCCCTAGTTGCACCCTAGTTTTTCCCTAGTTGCACCCTAGTTTTGCCCTAGTTATGCCCTACTTACGCCCTACTTGCGACCTAGTTGTAGCCTAGTTGCGCCCTACTTGTGTCCTACTTGCGCCCTACTTGCACCCTGGTTGCGCCCTAGTTGCGCCCTAGTTGCACCCTACTTGCACCCTACTTGCTCCCAACTTGCACCCTAGTTGCGTCCTAGTTGTGGCCTAGTTGTACCCTGCTTGCGTCTTACTTACACCCTAGTTACATCCTAGGTGCGACCACGTTGCGCCCTACTTGCACCCTAGTTCCATCCTACTTGTGCCTTAGTTGCACCCTACTTGCGCCCTACTTGCACCCTAGTTACGCCCTACTTGCATCCTAGTTGCGCCCTTGTTGCTCCTTAGTTGGGTACTAGGTACGCCCTAGTTGCACCCTAGTTGCACCCTAGTTGCGCCCTCATTGCTCCTTAGTTGGGTACTAGGTACGCCCTAGTTGCGCCCTAGTTGCACCCTAGTTGCGCCCTGGTTGCACCCTCGTTGCGCCTCAGTTGGGCACTAGCTATGTCTTAGTTGCGCTCTAGTTACACGCTAGTTGCGCCATATTTGCCCCCTAGTTGCACCCTAGTTTCGCCCTAGTTGCATCCTAGCTGCACCCTAGTTGCATCCCAAGTTGCACCCTTGTTGTGCCCTACTTGCGCCCTAATTGTGCCCTAGTTGTGCCCTACTTGCGCCCTTGTTGCGCCTTAGTTGTGCCCTAGTTACGCCGTACTTGCACCCTACTTGCGCCCTACTCACGCCCTAGTTGCGCCCTAGTTACGCCTTACTTGCGTCCTACTTGTGCCCTAGTTGGGCCCTAGTTGCACCCTAGTTGCACCCTAGTTGTACCCTACTTGCGTCCTTCTTGCGCCCTACTTGCGCCCTAGTACCGTCCTAGTTGTACCATAACTGTGCCCTATTTGCGCGCTACTTGCGCCTCACTTACACCCTAGTTGTGCCATAGTTGTATCCTACTTGCGCCCTACTTGTGGCCAACTTGCACCCTAGTTGTTCCCTAGTTGTGCTTCAGTTGTGACCTTGTTGCGTCCTACTTGCGCCTTGTTTGCGCCCTAGTTGTGCCTCAGTTGGACACTAGCTACGCCCCTGTTGTACCCTAGTTGCACCCTAGTTATGCCCTAGTTGCGCCCTACTTGTGCCCTGGTTGCAACCTAATTGCGCCCTAGTTGCACCCTACTTGTGTCCTATTTGGATCCTAATTGTGCCCTTGTTGCACCCTAGTTGAGCCCTACTTGCGCCCTACTTATGCCCTACTTGAACCCTAGTTGTGTCCTAGTTGCGCCCTAGTTGTGCCCTACTTGTAACCTACTTGCGCCCTACTTGCACCCTAGTTGTGCCCTACTTGCGCCCTAGTTGCGCCCTAGTTGCGCGCCAGTTACGCCCCACTTGGGCCCTAGTTGCATTGTATCCCAGTTGCGCCCTAGTTGCTCCCTAGTTGTCCCCTACTTGTGCCCTAGTTGCACCCTACTTGTGTCCTACTTGTGATCTAGTTGCCCCTATGTTGGGTGTTAGCTACATCCTCGTTGCGCCCTAGTTGTACCCTAGTTGTGCCCTAGTTGTGCCCTAGTTGTGCCCTAGTTGTGCCCTACTTTTTCCATAGTTGTGCCCTACTTGCGCCTGAGTTGCATCCTACTTGTGGCCAAGTTGCTCCCATGTTGGGCCCTAGTTACGCCCTAGTTGCGCCTTAGTTGGACACTAGCTACGCCCAAGTTGCGCCCTAGTTGCGCTTTAGTTGCGCCGTAGTTGCGCCCTACTTGTGCCCTAGTTGCGCCCTAGTTGTGCCCTGCTTGCACCCTGCTTGCGCCATAGTTGCACCCTTTATGCACCCTAGTTGTGCCTCAGTTAAGCACTAACTATGCCCTAGTTGCCCCCTAGTTGCGCCCTAGTTACGCCTTATTTGTGCCCTTTTTACGGCCTACTTCCACCCTAGTGGCGCCCTACTTGTGCCTTAGTTGTACCCTAGTTGCGTCCTCATTGCGTTTCAGTTGGGCACGAGATACGCCCTAGTTGCACCCTAGTTACGCCCTAGTTGCCCCCTACTTACGCCCTAGTTACGGCCTGCTTGCACCCTACTTGTACCCTTGTTGCACCCTAGTTACACCCTAGTTGCGTTGTACTTGCGTCCCGCTTGCGCCCTAGTCGTACCCTAGTTGCAGCCTAGTTGCGCCCGACTTGCGCCCCACTTGCACCCTAGTTGCGCCCTAGTTACACCCAAGTTGCACCCTACTTGCGCCCTACTTGTGCCCTGCTTGCATCCTAGTTGCGCCCTAGTTGTGCCCTAGTTGCACCCAAGTTGCACCCTACTTGCACCCTAGTTGCACCCTAGTTGCACCCAAGTTGTGCCCTAGTTGTTCCTCAGTTTGGTACTAGCTACGCCCTAGTTGCATCCTAGTTGAGCCCTAGTTGCACCCTAGTTGCATCCTAGTTGTGCCCTACTTTTGGTCTAGTTGCACCCTACTTGCTCCCTAGATGCAGCCAACTTGCGCCCAACTTGCGCCCTAGTTGGGCCTCAGTTGGGCACTACCTACACCCTAGTTACGTCCTAGTTGCGCCGTATTTGCGCCCTGGTTGTACCCTACTTGTGCCCTATTTGCGCCCTACTTGTACCCTAGTTGTACCCTAGTTCCGTCCTAGTTGCGCCCTAGTTGCACCCTACTTGTGTCCTAGTTGCACCCTAGTTGCATCCTAGTTGCGCCCTAGTTGTGCGCTACTTTCGCCCGACTTGCGCCCAACTTGCGCCCTAGTTGAGGCCTAGTTGCACCGTACTTGCGCCCTACTTGGGCCCTAGTTGTGCCCTAGTTACACCCTAGTTGCACCCTAGTTGCATCCTAGTTGCAGCCTTCTTGCACCCTAGTTTCAGCCTACTTGTGCCCTAGTTGCAATTTAGTTTCCCCTCAATTCGGCACTAGCTACACCTTAGTTGCGCCATAGTTGTGCCCTAGATGCGCCCTAGTTGCACCCCACTTTCACCTTACTTTCACCCTACTTGCGCCCTAGTTGCCCCTTACTTATGCCTTAGTTGCACCCTACTTGCGTCCTAGTTGCGCCCAAGTTGTGCACTAGTTGCGCCCTAGTTGCACCCCACTTTCACCTTACTTTCACCCTACTTGCGCCCTAGTTGCCCCTTACTTATGCCTTAGTTGCACCCTACTTGCGTCCTAGTTGCGCCCAAGTTGTGCACTAGTTACGCCCTAGTTGCACCTCAGTTGGGCATTAGCTACGCCCTAGTGTGCCCTAGTTGTGCCCTAGTTGCGCCCAACTTGCACCCTAGTTGCGCCCTAGTTGTGCCCTACTTGCACCCTAGTTACGCCCTAGTTGCACCTCAGTTGGGCATTAGCTACGCCCTAGTGTGCCCTAGTTGTGCCCTAGTTGCGCCCAACTTGCACCCTAGTTGCGCCCTAGTTGTGCCCTACTTGCACTCTACTTGCGCCCTAGTTGCGCCATAGTTGTACCCTAGTTGTGCCTCAGTTAAGCACTAGCTACGCCCTAGTTGCGCCCTAGTTGTGCCATAGCTACAACATAGTTATGACCTAATTGTGCCCTACTTGCGCCCTAGTTGTGCCCTACTTGCACCCTAGTTACGCCCTAGTTGCGCCTCCGTTGGGCACTAGCTACGCCCTAGTTGCACCCTAGTTGCACCCTAGTTGCGCCCTATGTGCACCCTAGTTGCACCCTAGTTGTGTCCTAGTTGCGTCCTAGTTGTGCCCTACTTGCGTCCTAGTTGCACACCAGCTACATCCTAGTTGCACCATAGTTGCACCCTAGTTGCGCCTTAGTTACGCCCTACTTTCATCCCACTTGTGCCCTCATTGCGCCCTACTTGCACCCTAGTTGCACCCTACTTGCGCCCTAGTTGTGCCCAAGTTTTGCCCTAGTTACGTCCTAGTTGTGCCTCAGTTGGGAACTAGCTACTCCCTAGTTGCGCGCTAGTTGCACCCTAGTTGCGCCTTAGTTGCGCCCTAGTTGCGCCCTTCTTCCATCCTAGTTATACCCAAGTTACGCTCTACTTGTGCTCTACTTGCACCCTAGTTGCGCCCTAGTTGCACCCAAGTTCCGCCTCAATTAAGCACTAGCTATGCCCTAGTTGCGCCCTAGTTGTACCGTAGTTACAACCGAGTTGTGACCTAATTGCGTCCTACTTGCGCCCTATTTGCGTCCTACTTGCACCCTAGTTTCCCCTCAGGCACTAGCTACGCCCTAGTTGCGCCCTATTTGCGTCCTATGTGCGCCCTAGTTGCATCCTAGTTGAGCCCTAGTTGTGCCCTACTTGTACCCTACTTGCGTCATTGTTGCGCCTTAATTGCGCCCTAGTTGCACCGTAGTTGCGCCCTAATGGTGTCCTACTTGGGCCCTAGTTGTGTTGTAGTTGCATCCTAGTTGTGCCATACTTGCACCCTACTTGCACCCTACTTGGACCCTTGTTACGTCGTAGTTGCATCCTTGTTGCGCCCTAGTTGTGCCCTACTTGCGCACTAGTTGCCAACTATTTGCGCCCTGGTTGCAATCTTGTTGTAGCTCAGTTGGGCACTAGCTACAGCCTAGTTGCACCATAGTTGCACCCTAGTTGAACCCTAATTATGCCCTACTTTCGCCCTACTTGCGCTCTAGTTGCGCCCTAGTTGCACCCTAGTTTCACCCTTCTTGTGTCCTTGTTGCGTTTGAGTTGTGCCCTAGTTACGCCCTAGTTGCGCCTCAGTTGGGCACTAACTTTGCCCTAGTTGCGCCCTAGTTGCGCCCTAGTTATGTCCTAGTTGCGCCCTTCTTGCGCCCTAGTTGCACCCTAGTTGCACCCTTCTTGGGCTCTACTTGCACCCTAGTTGCGTCCTAGTTGCACCCTAGTTGCACCTCAGTTAAGCACTAGTTACGCCCTAGTTGCGTCCAGTTGCGTCCTAGTTTTGCCCTAGTTGCACCCTACTTGCGTACTGTTTCCACCCTAGTTGCGCCCTAGTTGCACTCTAGTTGTACCCTAGTTGCGTCCTAGTTGCGTGTCAATAGCTACACCCTAGTTGCGCCCTAGTTGCGCCCAAGTTACGCCCTAGTTGCACCCTACTTGCACCCTACTTCCGCTCTATTTGCACCCAAGATGTGGCCTAGTTGCACCCTTCTTGCGTCCTACTTGCACCCTAGTCACGCCCTAGTTACATCCTAGTTCTGCCTTAGCTGCGCCCTACTTGCATCCTACTTGCACCCTAGTTGCACTCTAGTTGCGGCCTAGTTGCACCCTACTTGCATCCTACTTGCGCCCTACCTGCGTCCTAGTTACGCCCTAGTTGTGGCCTACTTGCACCCTAGTTACGTCCTATTTGTGCCCTAGTTGCACCCTAGTTGCGCTCCACTTGCACCCTAATTGTGCCTCAGTTGGGCACTTGCTACGCCCTAGTTGTGCCCTAGGTGCGCCCTAATTGCACCCTAGTTGCACCCTAGATGCACCCTAGTTGTGCCCTAGTTGTGCCCTACTTGCATCCTAGTTCCGCCCGACTTGCATCCTAGTTCCGTCCGACTTGCATGCTAGTTCCGCCCTTGTTGTGCCTCAGTTGGACACTAGCTGAACTCTAGTTGTGCCCTAGTTGCGCAGTAGTTGTGCCCTAGTTGTGCCATAGTTGTGCCCTAGGGAGTTGCGATCTAGTTGCCCCTCAGTTGGGCACTAGCTATGCCCTAGTTGTGCCCTAGTTCCTCTAGTTGCGCCCTAGTTGCGTCCTGCTTTTGTTCTAGTTGCACCTTTGCTGCGCGGTAGTTGCGCCTCAGTTGGACACTAACTATGCCCTAGTTGCGCCCTCGTTGCGCCCTAGTTGCGCCCTAGTTACGTCCTACTTGCACCATACTTGCGCCCTAGTTGCATCTTCGTTACACCCTAGTTACACCCTCTTTGCATCCTACTTGCGCCCTACTTCCATCCTAGTTGCGTCCTAGTTGTACCCTAATTGTGTCCTAGTTGCGTCTCAGTTGGGCACTGGCTAGGCCCTAGTTGCGGCCTGGTTGCGCCCTAGTTGTGCCCTTGTTACGCCCTTCTTGCACCCTACTTGCACCATACGTGAGCCCTGTTGCACCCTAGTTGCGCCCTAATTGCGCCCTACTTGTGCCCTACTTGTGCCCTACTCACGTTCTAGTTGTGCCCTTGTTGCACCCTGCTTGCGCCCTAGTTACGCCCTTGTTGCACCCTACTTGCACCCTACTTGCACCCTAGTTGCATCCTAGTTGCACCCTACTGACACCCTACTTGCACCCTAGTTACGTCCTAGTTGCGCCCTAATTGCACCCTAGGTACACTCTAGTTACGTCATACTTGCACCCTAGTTACTCCCGACTTGCGCCCTACTTGCGCCCTCGTTGCACCCTAGTTGTGCCCTAGTTACACCCTACTTGCGCCCTACTTGTGCCCTAGTTGCTGTTGGAGAATTGGAATCCGCCAAGAGTTATTTTCTGAATAACGGTTCTGGTACAAGACCGAACCTCCTTCACTTAACGACTCTTCGGTCGGACTGACCGTTGGGTTCCAAATATCAAGTCATCCTCTGATAATGTGACACATATCACCCGCGTCTGGCTAGCGGAAAGAAGGTGTTGTCTTGACCTTTTGTTCTGTTCTATTTGCATGATTGTATGTATGGAGGATGTTCATTCCCTTTCGATTTTTAACCTAGAACAATCTCTTCCATCCTGTTCATCTTCGCTCTACTCGCCGATCTCTCACTTCTTCCTCGCCATCGCCTCTCAACTCTCATACCTGTACCTCTTCGCTCTGTCACTATCGCTTTGTCACTCAACTATCCCGTATCTACACATAAACTTTGTGCCTCTGATCGTACACATTCTCTCACCGCCCCCTTGTCCATCCAAGCTCCATATCTCGCTTCGTGCAACCTGCCAGTCGTCCTTTCCGACTATCTCCCTGTTTTTATCTTGCCTTCACTAGCATCGCGCACACCTTTCGTGTTGCACTACTTCTGCTTGTTTTGCCATCGTGTGCCGTGCTCCCTGTATTTTTCTGACATGGTATCGGAGCGTCAGGTGACTCCTGATCACGTCACCACTTGATCACTTCCATCACCGTTCTCCGCCGTCCCGCCAACGCCTATCACCATCGCCGCTCTGCATCTTTCAGCTTCATCAGCAGCTGACGTGTGCAGCATCGTTTTGACTGCTCCTCAAGCTGTGGTGGTGCCCACCACTGTGACGAAGCCCTGCATCCAAGTACACACCCGTGACAACGTTTAGTACTCCTCCATCGTCAACAAGCCTACAGCAGCTCCCAAAGCGGTCTCTGCCGCCAACTTCATCGAAGCTTCCTTCCGCCCACCGTTTTTGTCTCTCTGCGTGCATTTGCCTAGCACTAATCACATTCTCTACATATTTCTTCAACCTGCTTCATTCAGTGCTACTCCTGACAATTTCAGTAGCCCGGTCACCTCTTCGTCGCGGCATCCACCTCTCGCATCGCCTCCGTGCTCCGTCATCTACCACAGCCATCGTCTTCATCTCCGCCAGCTTCATCTGTATCATCAGCATCCTTTACCATCTTCTTCTCCTCTGTTTTGAGTTCATATCTTGAGCCGCCGTCTCACGGCGCCTTCTCCCATTCACAGCAGCAGCAGAACAGAGCCTGGAATCAGGACATCAGACACCACCAGTCTTCATGCTCATCAGTCTCGAGCCAACTGGAGGCACAAGCCGTCACTCTCCTGAGAACAGAGAAGTTCTCTGCTTTGTCAGCATCTGCCACCCCTTCCTATTCTGCCGCATCTCACTCATCTTCATCAGCCATACTCTTTTGTTTCTCTTGATCAGCAACTCCTCCTCCTCTGCCCTCCTCAGCCTCCGTCACCTTCTTCAGCCTCCTCAGCCTCATCTCCTTCTCCATCAACATTGTCTTCCTCTACAACATCACCTGTTTTATCATCTTTTGTCATATTCACTCTTCATCTCCGGAAAGCGCACGAGGTTCCATTACTGCGCCTAATCTATCATCAATCCATCGCATTGCCGCCATCATCCGCCATCATCATCGTCATCTTTCGCTCGGCACAAGGATCTGCCCAGTCGAATCGCCCATTTTGTAACAACCTGCATCCAAGACGAACCCTTTTGTAGTGCACGTGGATCGCCCCTGCGCCCAGTTCAATCATTCCTTTGCCGCTTTCCTCCACCATCAGCTTTCATCAGCTTCAGCTTGGTACAAGGATTCCCCCGGTCGAATTGCAAATCTTGCAACGACCTGCACCCAGGCCGATTCTCTCTGGAGCGCAAGTGGTCTCGCCCCTACGCCAAATCCATCAATCCTCCTCAAATCATCAGCTTTCAGCCTCATCTTCTAGGCACAAGGATCCGCCCGGACAAACCGCCACTCGTGTGGCAACCTACGCCATGCCAATTCTCCTCATCAGCGCATGTGGTTTGCCCCTCTGCTCAAATCTCATAATCAGCCCTCCGCTTTTGTTTCATCATCAGCAATCCTCAGCATTTGCGGCCGGCACAAGGATCTGCACCAGCCAACTGCCAGTCTCACAGCGGCCTGCACCCGCTTCGGCAGCAGATTTCTCGCGGCGCATCCGCCCTTGTCTTCCCCTCACCACTTCGATACCCCTCTACAGCAGCGTACACGGTCTCGCCCCTGCGCCCAATTCATCAATCGGCCTTCATCATTCGCGATTTTCAATCTTTGCTCGGCACTTGGATCCGCCCCGTTGAGCCGCTTATCTCACCACGGCCTGCGTCCACGCCGACTCCTTCATGAGCGGGCGTGGCCCGCCCCTGCGCTCACACTTCATCATCAGCCATCCCTCATCAACAAACATCAGTATCTACAAGCCAACACATGGACCTACAAGAACTAGCTGCTCACTCTCGTAGCAACCAGCACCCACAAGGATTCACCTGGTCTCACCAGAAACAGTGGCAAACCCATGGGCAGGCTGCCCAACTTATGATGACGATGGGCACAACATCTACAGCTGGTCACAAAGAACACTCACCGTTACCAGTACCATCTTCATCAATTAATACCGAGTGCCAGACTTCCTTTTTCGGTGCAAACGAAAACCAGTGAACGCCACGTCAATCTCCTCACCTCTACCATGCAACCTTCCTGCTTGTCTGGGGCCACATCTCGAACCTTGTTGACGTGTCCTTTCACCCTCTACGAAGGCATGCAAGGTGCGGACCATAAAAATGGTTCAGTCTGAAACAAGAGGCATGGAAACAACGCTGGATCACCCTCACCTGCCAAGATAATCCTCACTCTCCTCCCTTTCCTACGTAGATCAGGAACACACATTTCCTCAATTTTGACCTTATCGAGGAAGTCAAGGAAGAGGAGGAAGAGGAAGAAGAAGTCATGGAGCACCCTGAAGCTCCACCACCGCCTTCTCCCCCTGCAGCAAACCTTCCAGTCCACTCTGCCGAGATTGGCTACAAGCGAAAAAACAACATTGAGGAGTGGCAAAAACAAATCTACACCTATCTCTACCCAGAGCTCATTGGAGGATTTGCGATCACGAATGCTGTCCTTGGCAGACCCAAATATCTTGGCAAGTGCTGCTCCCGTGCGAAGCTGGCAGAGAAACAAGAAAACTTAAATCAAGGAATCAGGTCTTGGCTCCACCCTTTCATGAGCAAAGGCCTTCACCCCCTCCTCTTGACTCATCCTAGTGACATAGGAGCCATGTGGAAAGGTCCTCTTGCACACTGCAATGGACAACCTCCTGATCACTGAGAGGGGTACTGTTACTAACTCTTGACGGACTCAGGGGGCCTGCTGGAAAATAGGACCCCGCCAATAGTTATTTTCTAAATAATGGTTCAGGTGCTAGACCGGACAACCTTGACTTAACGGCTCTTTGATCAGACTGGCCGTTGGGTTCCAAATGTCAAGTCATCCCATGTCACCTGCGTCCAGCCAGCAGAAAGAAGCTTTTTTTTTTTTTTTACCTTTTTTCCTGTTCTGATTTGCATGATTGTATACATGAAGGATGTTCATTCCCTTTGAGTTTTAACCCAGAAAAGTCTCTTCCATCCTCTTTGCCTTTAATTCCGTGGCTTCGCCGCCGTGTCTTCACTCTACTTGCTGATCTCTCACTTCTTCCTCACCATCGCCTCTCAATTCTCATACCTGGATCTATTTGCTCTTCACTATCACTTCGTCACTCAACTCTCTCGTATCTACACATCAACTTCGTGCCTCCGACCATCCACATTCTCTCACCGCCCCCTAGTCCATCCAAGCTCCCTACCTCACCTCTTGCAACCTGTCAATCGTCCTTTCTGACTATCTCCCTGTCTTACCTTGGCTTCACCAGCACCACAGACACCATTCACGTTGCACTGCTTCGGCTTGCTTCTGCCATCGCGTTTTCCGCTCCGTGTATTCTTTCTGAGAATTAAGCCCTAGTTGCGCCCTCGTTGCATCCTACTTGCACCCTACTTGTACCTTGCCTGCGCCCTAGTTGCGCCCTACTTGCGTCCTAGTTGCACCCTGGTTACGTCCTAGTTTCTTCCTAGTTGCGCCTCAATTGGACACTAGCTACGCCCTAGTTGCACCCTAGTTGTACCCTAGTTGCAACCTACTTGCTCCCTAGTTGCACCCTAGTTGTGTCCTTCTTGCGCCTTAGTTGCGTCCGACTTGCACCCTTGTTGCGCCTTAGTTGGACACTAGTTACGCCCTAGTTGTGCCCTAGTTGCATCCTAGTTGTGCCTTAGTTGTGCCCTAATTGTACTC
>SZWC01000142.1:263179-282481 GCA_023375785.1 Penium margaritaceum | reverse complement strand
AAAACTCTGGCACAACTCTGGCACAACTCTGGCTCAACTCTGGCGTAACTCTGGCAAAAATCTGGCAAAATTCTGGCACAAATATGGCACAACTCTGGCACAGCTCTGGCAAGAAATATGGTACAACTCTGGCACAACTCTGGCACAACTCTGGCACAACTCTGGCACAACCCTTGCACAACTCTGGCACAACTCTGGCATAACTCTGGCACAGCTGCGGCGTAACTGTGGCGCAACTCTTGCACAATTCTGGCACAACTCTGGAACAACTCTGGCAGAACTCTGGCACAACCCTAGCACAACTCTGGCGCATCTGTGGCAAAACTCTGGCACAACTCTGGCACAACACTGGCTCAACTCTGGCGCAACTCTGGCGCAACTCTGTCACGACTCTGGCACAACTCTGGCGCAACTCTGGCACATCTCTGGCACAACTCTGTCACGACTCTGGCACAACTCTGGCACAACTCTTTCACAACTCTGGCACAACTCCTGCACAACGCTGGCACAACCCTGGCACAACTTTGGCAAAACTTTGGAACTACTCTGGGGAATCTCCGGCGTAACTATGGCACAACTATAGCGCAACTCCTGCACAACTCTGGCACAAGCCTGGCACATCTCTGGCTCAACTCTTGCGCAACTCTGGCACAAATATAGAAAAACTATGGCACAAATGTGGCACAAATATGGCACAACTCTGGCACAGCTCTGGCACAAATATGGCACAGCTCTGGCACAACTCTGGCACACCTCTGGCACACCTCTGGCACAACCCTCGCACAGCTCTGGCGCAACTCTGGCACAACTCTGGAACAACTCTGGCACAACTCTGGCACAACTCTGGCGCAACTCTTGCACAACTCTGGCACAACTCTGGCACAACACTGGCACAACTCTGACACAACTCTGGCACAACTCTGGAACAACTCTGGCAAAACTCTGGAACAACTCTGGCGCAACTCTTGCACACCTCTGGCACAACTCTGGCACAACGCTGGCTCAAATCTGGCGTAACTCTGGCACAACTCTGGCAAAACTCTGGCACAACTCTGGCACAACTCTGGGTCAACTCTGGCGCAACTCTGGCAGAAATCTTGCACAACTCTGGCACAAATATGGCACAAATATGGCACAACTCTGGCATAGCTCTGGTAAAAGTATGGCACAACTCTGGCACAACTATGGCAGCACTCTGGTACAACCCTTGCACAACTTTGGCACAACTCTGGCACAACTCTGGCACACCTCTCACACAACTGTGGCACAACTCTGGCACAACACTGGCACAACTCTGGCGCAACTCTGGCGCAACTCTGGCACAACTCTGGCGCAACTATGGCACAACTCTGGCACAACTCTGGCACACCTCTCACACAACTGTGGCACAACTCTGGCACAACACTGGCACAACTCTGGCGCAACTCTGGCGCAACTCTGGCACAACTCTGGCGCAACTATGGCACAACTCTGGCACAACTCTGGCACACCTCTCACACAACTGTGGCACAACTCTGGCACAACACTGGCACAACTCTGGCGCAACTCTGGCGCAACTCTGGCACAACTCTGGCGCAACTATGGCACAACTCTGGCACAACTCTGGCACACCTCTCACACAACTGTGGCACAACTCTGGCACAACACTGGCACAACTCTGGCGCAACTCTGGCGCAACTCTGGCACAACTCTGGCGCAACTATGGCACAACTCTGGCACAACTCTGGCACACCTCTCACACAACTGTGGCACAACTCTGGCACAACACTGGCACAACTCTGGCGCAACTCTGGCGCAACTCTGGCACAACTCTGGCGCAACTATGGCACAACTCTGGCACAACTCTGGCACACCTCTCACACAACTGTGGCACAACTCTGGCACAACACTGGCACAACTCTGGCGCAACTCTGGCGCAACTCTGGCACAACTCTGGCGCAACTATGGCACAACTCTGGCACAACTCTGGCACACCTCTCACACAACTGTGGCACAACTCTGGCACAACACTGGCACAACTCTGGCGCAACTCTGGCGCAACTCTGGCACAACTCTGGCGCAACTATGGCACAACTCTGGCACAACTCTGGCACACCTCTCACACAACTGTGGCACAACTCTGGCACAACACTGGCACAACTCTGGCGCAACTCTGGCGCAACTCTGGCACAACTCTGGCGCAACTATGGCACAACTCTGGCACAACTCTGGCACACCTCTCACACAACTGTGGCACAACTCTGGCACAACACTGGCACAACTCTGGCGCAACTCTGGCGCAACTCTGGCACAACTCTGGCGCAACTATGGCACAACTCTGGCACAACTCTGGCACACCTCTGGCTCAACTCTGGCACAACACTGGCACAACTCTGGCGCAACTCTGGCGCAACTCTGGCACAACTCTGGCACAACTCTGGCACTCCTCTGGGGCAACTCCTGCGTTACTATGGCACAACCATAGCGCAACTCTGGCACAACTCTGGCACAAATCTGGCACAAGTCTGGGTCAACTCTGGTGCAACTCTGGCAGAAATCTTGCACAACTCTGGCACAAATATGGCACAAATATGGCACAACTCTGGCATAGCTCTGGTAAAAGTATGGCACAACTCTGGCACAACTATGGCAGCACTCTGGTACAACCCTTGCACAACTTTGGCACAACTCTGGCACAACTCTGGCACAACTGTGGCACAACTCTGGCGCAACTCTTGCACAACTCTGGCACAACTGTGGAACAACTCTGGCTCAACTCTTGCACAACTCTGGCAGAACTCTTGCACAACTCTGGCACAACTCTGGCACAAATCTGGCACAACTATGGCACAACTCTATAACTATGTACAACTGTATACAACTCCGTACAACTCCATCTTCATTTGCACATCTCTGTACAACTCCCTACAATTCTATAAACCTACATGTAACTCTCTACAAGTTGCTATGACCCCGTACAGCTGCGTACGACTCAGTACAACTCCGTACAACACTGTACAACTCCGTAAAACTCCTTACAATTCCATACAACTCTGTACAACTTTGTACAACTCCATACAATTACCTACAACTGCGCGCAACTCTGTACAGATCCGTACAAGTTTGTGTTACTCTGTACAACTCTGTAAAATTCCCTACAATACTCTATAACTTAGCACAATCCCATGCACCTCTGTACAACTCTGTACAACTCTGTACAAATTGCTACAACTCCATACAGCTGCATACAACTCCGTAAAACTCCGTACAACTCTGTAAAACGCCATACAATGCCATACAAACTGTACAGCCAACTCCATACAGCTCCATACAACTCCGTACAACGCCATAAAACTCTGTGCAACTCTAGGCAGCCCCCTACAATGCTTCTATAACTTGCTACAAATCCATACAACTCCGTACAACTCCTTAAATATCTGTACAATTCTGTAAAACTCCGCACGACTCCCCACAACTCCCCATAACTCCCCATGACTTTGTACAACTCTGTACAACTCCATAGAAATCCGTACAGCTCCATAAAACTCTGTACAAATCCGTACAACTCCGTACAACTTCGTGCAGCTCCATACAACTTTGTCAAACTCCGTATAACACTGTACAACTCCGTACAACGTTGTTCAACTCCGTATAACTCCATACATATCCGTACAGCTCCGTTCAACTCTGTACAACTTTGTACAACTCCGTACAACTCCATACAACTCTGTACAGTTCTGTACAACAGTGCACAACTCCGTACAACTCCATAAAACTCCGTACAACTCTGTAAATATTTCCACAACTCTGTTCAACTCCGTACAACTCCATACAACTTGTTAAAACTCCGTACAACTCCATACAACTCCATACAACTCCGTACACCTCCATGTAACTCTGTACAACTCCGTACAACTCTGTCCAACTCCGTTCAGCTCCACACAACTCCGTACAACCCTGTGCAACTCCGTACAACTCTGTACAACTGGCTTTAACTTGCTATAACTCGCTACAAATCTGTAAACCTTTGTACAGCTCCGTACAACTCCGTACACATCTCTACAACTCCGTAAAACTCTATACAACTCCGTACAACTCTGTATATATCCGTACAACTGTGTCTAAATTGTTATAGCTCCGTACAGCTCCGTTCAGCTCCAAAACTCTGTCAACTTTGTGCAATTTTTTTCAACTCCGTACGACTCCGTACAACTCAGTACAACTCTGTAAAACTTCGTACACCTCTGTACAAATCACAACAACTCCGTACAACTCTGTACAACTCTATACAACTCCGCACAGCTTTGTACAACTCCATACAATGCCGTGCAGAACTATGAAACTCTATACAACTCCACTAAACTCTATGCAACACCATACAACTCCGCACAAAATTTCTACACCTTGCTACTAATCCATGCAACTCCATACAACTCTGTACAACTCTGTACTACTCCATACAACTCTGTACTACTCCGTACTCTGCAAAACTCTTCATATCTCTATACAACTCTGTACAACTCCCTACAACTCCCTCTGGCTGAGTATGACTCCGTTCAACTCGAAACAGCTCCGTACACCTCCGTACAACTCCTTCCAACTCCATACAGCACTGTACAACTGCGTACACATTGCTACAACTCCGTACAACTTCTTACTACTCGGTAGAACTCCCTACAACTCCATACAACTCAGTACAGCTTTGTATCACTCTGTACAACTCCGTACAGATCTTTACATCTCTGTGTTACTCCCTACAACTCCTTACAACTCGCTAAAACTCCCTAAAACTCCGTACAACTCTGTACAACTCTGTACATCTCTGGAAAGATTCGTTCAACTTCATACAACTCTGTACAACTCCTAAAATTTTCTACAACTCCCTACAACTATTTACAACTGAATACAACTCTGCAAAATTCTGGACAACTCCTTCCACCTTTGTACAACTCTGTAAAACTCTGTACAAGTTCCTACAACTTCCTAAAACTCTGTAGAACTCTGTACGACACCAAACAACTCCATGAAAATCCATCCTTAGACCTCAGTAAAGCTTTGTACGACTTTGTAAAACTCCATACAACTTAGTTAAACTCCGTGCAAGTCCGTACAACTCCGTCCAACTCCGTGCAACTTTGTACCACTTTGTACAACCCTGTACAAGTCCGCACAACTCCGTAAAACTCTGTACCACTGGGTATATCTCCGAATAACTTCTTGGGACTCCGTACAACTTTGTATGAATTACTTCCACTCCGTGAAACTCTGTAAATCTCCATACAGCTCCGTAAAACTGACTACAAATTTGTACAACTCCGTACAGCCCCGTACACCTCAGTAACACTCCGTAATAATCTGTACAACTATGTACAAATCTCTATCGCTCTATACAACTCAGTACAACTATGTACAACTCTGTACACCTCCTTACAACTCCGTACAACTCTGTACAGCTCCGTACAACTCCGCACAACTCTATACAGCTCCGTACAACTATGTACAACTCCTTAAAATTTGCTACGACTGCGTACAGCTCTGTAAAACTCTGTACAACTCTGTACAACTGTGTACATCTCTCTACAACTCCGTAAGATTTTGTACGACTCTGTAAAACTCGGTACAACTTGCTATTACTCCGCATAGCTCTGTACATCTCCATACAATCCGTTAAAGCTCCGTACAAATCCGTACAACTCTGTTCAGCTCCACACAACTCCTCAAAACACCATACAACTCCGGACATCTCAATATAACTCTGTCCAAATCTGTACAAATCCATTCAACTCCGTACAACTCTGTAGCGAACCGTAAAACTCCTTACAACTCCGAAGAACTCCGTACAACTATGTACAAATTGCTACAACTCTGTATAGCTCTGTACAACTCCGTATAACTCTTCACAACTTTGTACAACTTTTAACAACTCTGTACAACTCCGTACAATTCCATACAGCTTGCCACAACTCTATACAACTCCGTACAACTCCATACAACTCCGTACATCTCTATACAACTCCGTACAACTTGATACTGCTCTGTTTAGCTCCGTACAACTCCGTTCAACTCAGTATAACTCTGAGCAACTCTGTACAACTCCTTCCAACTCAGTACAACTCTGTACAAATCTGTTACAACTCCGTAAAAATCCATACAACTCTGTACAACTCGCTTCAACTCGCTACAACTCACCACAACTCTGTGCAACTCTGTACAACACCGTACAACTCCGTACATTTTTTTACAACTCTGTACAACTCCGTTAAACACCATACAACTCTGTACAACTCCGTACGACTACGTACAGCTCCGTGCAAATCACTACAACTGCATACAAATCTGGAAAGCTCCATACATCTCTTTACAATGCTGTAGAAATTTTTGAACTTCCGTACAATTCTGCACAACTTTGTAAAATTCCATTTAAATTTGTAAAACCTGTGCAACTCTGTACAAATGTGTACAACCACTCCATGCAGCTCTGTACACCTCTGTGAAACTGCATAAATTTCCATACAACTCCATACAATCCCGTACAATGTTTCTATGACTTGCTACAAATCCGTACAACTCCGTACAACTCTGTACAGCTTCATACAACTCTGTACAGCTGCATACAACTCCGTACAACTCCCTTAAACTCCCTTAAACTACCCACAACTTTGTATGACTCCCTACAAGTCTGTATAACTCCGTACATCCCAGTAAAACTCCATACAAATCTATCAAAATTCCGTACAACTCCGTACGGCTCCATACAATTTCGTGCAAGTCTGTACAACAGTGTACAACTCTGTACAACTCCATGCCACTCTGTAGAGCTGCGTACAAATTGCCACAACTCCGAACAACTATGTACAGCTCTGTACAGCTCCGTACAACTGCGTACAACTTTGTACAACTCCATACGACTCCGTACAACACAATACAACTCCATAAAACAGTACCAATCTGTATGAATTGCTTCAGGTCTGTACAACTGTGTACAACTCTGTACAAATTTTTACACCTCCGTCCAGGTCTGTACAAATCTGTACAACTTTTTAAACTTCCGTACAACTCTGTACAACTCTGTATCTCTGTACAACTGCGTAAAACTTCGTACAACTCCATACCACTCCTTAAAATCTTGTACGACTCCGAAAAACTCTGTACAACTCCGTACAACTCTGTACAGCTCTGTAAAAATCTCAACATTTTGCCACAACTGTGTACAACTTGGTACAACTTGCTAAAACTCCATACAACTCCTTACAACTCCATACAACTTCATGCAACTCTTTACAGCTCCATAAAACTCCATACAACCCAGTACAGCTCTGTACACCTTCATGTAACTCTATACAACAACGTACAACTTCATCCAACACCGTAAAACTCAATACAACTCCATAAAACTCCGTAAAGCTTTGCACAACTCTGTACAACTGGCTTCAACTCACTACAAATTGCTACAACCCTGTACAACTCCGTACAACTTTGTACAACTTTGTACACCTTTGTAAAACTCTGTACAACTTTGTAGAATTCCGTACAGCTCTGTACAAATACGTACAACTCCTTACAATCTGCTACAACTGTGTACAACTCTGTACAACTCTGTACAGCTCTGTAAAACTCTGTACAACTTGTCCCAACTACGTACAACTCCGTACAACTCCGTACAACTCCGTACAACTCCATACAACTTGCTAGAACTCTGTGGAGCTCAACAAAAATCCATACAACTCTGTACAGATCCTTACAACTCCATAAAACTCCATACAACTCCGTACAACTTCGTCCAAATCCATACAACTCTTTACAACTCCGTACAACTCCATCCAAATCCGTACAACTCCATACATCTCTTTCCAATTCTGTACAACTGGCTTCAACTCACTACAACTCTGTACAGCTCTCTACAACACTATACATCTTTGCACAACTTTGTACAATACCTTGTAGCGCCATGCAACTCTGTACATCTCCGTAAAAGTGAAATTGCTAGTTGAAAACTAGTATTCCCAAACCATTGTTTCCCCCTATGACCGTTTGTGACTCCTATAATGAGTTGTTAGCGTTAACCACAATTAGTGAAATGCTTTGGTCATGGTCAGTGACATATGCCTTCTATACTTGTTCATTGTATATGATAGCCACATCGTGCTACTACTCATTGAAGTTCTTTGTGCTTCCTAGTAGATAACTAGTATTCCCAAACCATTGTTTCCCCCTCTTACCATTTGTGACTCGTATCTTGAGTTGTCAACATTGACTACACATAGTGAAATTCTTTGGTCGTGGTCAGTGACATATGCCTAATTTGGTTGGTCATTGTGCATGGAAGCCACACCGTGCCAATACTTATGGCAGGCCTTTGTACTTTCTAGTCAATGACTAGTATCCCCAAACCATTGGTTCCCCTTCTAACCATTTACGACTTATGTTTTGAGTTAACAGCATTGACCACACAGAGTGAAATTCTTTGGTCATGCTCACTGACATGTGCCTACTTTGGTCGGTTATTGTGCATGGTAGGCACACCGTACCACTATTTATTGAAGGTATTTGCACTTGCTATTCAGTTACTACCCGTCCCAAACCATTGTTTCCCCTCTGACCATTTTTGAATCATATTATGAGTTGTCAACGTTGGCCACACATAATGAAATTCTTTGGCAATGGTTAGTGACATATGCCTACTTTGGTTGGTCATTGTGCATGGTGTCCATACCGCAACACTACTTACTAAAAGTCTTAGTACTTGCTAGTAATTAAATAGGCTTCCCAAACCATTGTTTCCCCCTCTGACCATTTGTGACTCGAGTTATGAGTTGTTAACATTGACCACACATACAGGAGTCTTTGGTCATGGTCTGCGACATATGCCTGCTTTGGTTGGTCATTGTGCATGGTAGCCACACCATGCCACTACTTATTGAAGGTCTTTGTACTTGCTAGTCGATAACTAGGATCTCCAAACCATTGTTCCCCCATATGACCATTTGTGAATCGTGTTATGAGTTGTCAACGTTCACCACACATAGTGAAATTGTTTGGTCATGGTCAGTGACATATGCCTACTTTGGTTGGTCATTGTGTATGGTAGCCACACCATGTCACTACATATTGAAGGTCTTTGTACTTGCTAGTTGATAAAATTATTCAAAGCCCATTGTTTCCCCCTCTGACTATTTGGGAATTTTATTTTGAGTTGTTAATGTTGACCACACATAGTGAAATTCTTTGGTCATGTTCAATGACATATCCCTACTTTGGTTGGTCATTGTGCATCGTAGCCACACCATTCCACTACTTATTGAAGGTCTTTGTACCTTTTAGTTGATAACTAGTATTCTCAAACCATCGTTCCCCTTTGACCATTTGTTGTATTATGAGTTTTCAACATGAACCACACATAGTGAAATTCTTTGGTCATGTTCAATGACATATCCCTACTTTGGTTGGTCATTGTGCATCGTAGCCACACCATTCCACTACTTATTGAAGGTCTTTGTACCTTTTAGTTGATAACTAGTATTCTCAAACCATCGTTCCCCTTTGACCATTTGTTGTATTATGAGTTTTCAACATGAACCACACATAGTGAAATTCTTTGCTCATGGTCTGACATATTCCTACTTTGGTTGATCATTGTCCATGGTAATCACACCGTGCCACTGCTTATTGAAGGTCTTTTTACTTGCTATTCGATAAATAGTCTTTCCAAACCATTGTTTCCCCCTCTGACCATTTGTTAATTGTATTATGAGTTGTCACCGTTGAACACACATAGTGAAATTCATTGGTCATGGTCAATGACATATGCCTACTTTGGTTTGTTATTGTGCATGGTAGTCACACCGTGCCTATACTTATTGAAGTTCTTTGTACTTGCTAGTTGATAACTAGTATTCCCAAACAATTATTTCTCCCTCTGACCATTTGTGACTTGTGTTATGAGTTCTTAAAATTGAGCACACATAGTGAAATTCTTTGGTCATTGTCAGTGACATGTGCCTACTTTGGCTGGTCATTCAGCATGGTAACAACACCGTACCACTACTTACTTAAAGTATTTGTATTTTTTAGTTAATAAATAGTATTCACAAACCATTATTTCCCCCTCTGACCAGTTGTGACTCATATGAAGAGTCGTCAACATTGACCACACATAGTGAAATGATTTCATCATGGTGAGTGACTTATGCCTACTTTGGTTGGTCATTGTGCATAGTAGCCACACGTTGCCACTACTTTTTTTAGTTCTTTGTACTTGCTATTTGATAACTCGTATTTCTCAAACCATTGTTTCCCCCTCTAACCGTTAGTGACTCGTATTATGAGTTGTCAACGTTGAACACACATAGTGAAATTCTTTGGTAATGATCAGTGACATATGCCTACTTTGGTTGGTCATTGTGCATGTTAGCCACACCGTACCACCACTCATTGAAGGTTTTTGTACTTGGTAGTGTTCAACTAGTATTCCAAAACCATTGTGTCCCCCTCTGACCATTTATCAATCGTATTATGATTTGTCAACGTTGACCACACTGTGAAATTCTTAGATCATAGTCAGTGACGTATGTCAACCTTTTTTTTATCATTTTGCATGGTAGCCACGCCATGCAACTACTTATTGAAGGTATTTTTACCTTCTATTTGATAACTAGTATTCCCAAACCATTGTTTCCCCCTTTCACCTTATGTGACTTTTATTGTATGTTGTCAACGGTTACCACTCATAGTGAAATCCTTTGGTCATGGTTAGTGGCATATGCGTACTTTGGTTGGTAATTGTGCATGGTAGCCGCACTGTGCCACTACTTATTCAAGGTCTTTGTACATGCTAGATAATAAATAGTATTCTTACATCATTGTTTCCTCCTCTGACCATTTATGACTCGTATTATGGGTTGTCAACGTTGACCACATATCGTGAAACTCTTTGGTCATGGTCACTGAATAATGCCTAGTTTCCTTGGTCATTGTGCATGGTAGCCACACCATGCCATTACTTCTAGAAGTCATAAGTACTTTCCAGTCAATAACTAGTATTCAGAACATTGCTCCTCCCTCACACCATTTGTGACTCGTTTAATGAGTTGGCAACGTTGACCACACATACTCTTTGGTCATGGTCAGTGAGAGATGCCTACCTTGGTTGGTCATTGTGCATTGTAGCCAAATCGTACCACTAATTATTGAAGGTATTTGTACTTGCTAGTAGATAACTGGTATTCCCAAACCATTATTTAGCCCTTTAACCATTTGTGAATCCTATTATGAGTTGTCAAAGTTGACCACAAATAATGAAATACTTTGGTTATGGTGACATATGCCTGCTTTGGTTGGTCATTATGCATATTAGCCTCTCCGTGCCATTACGTATTGAGTGTCTTTGTAATTGCTAGTGGATAACTAGTCTTCCCAAACCATTGATTCCCCCTCTGATCATTTGTGAATTGTATTATGGGTTCTTAACATTGACCACCTATAGTGAATTCCTTTGGTCATGGTCAGTGACATATGCCTACTTTGGTTGGTCATTGTGCATGGTAGCCACACCGTGCCACTACGTAGTGAATATCGTTGTACTTGCTACTTGAAAACTAGAATACCCAAACTGTTGTTTCCCCCTCTGACCATTTGTGACTCGTATTATGAGTTGTCAATGTTGACCACACATAGTGGAATTCTTTGGTCCCGGTCAATGACATATGCCTACTTTAGTTTGTTGTTTTGCATGGTAACCACACCGTGCCACTAATTATTGAAGGTAATTATACATGTTAGTTGATAACTAGTATTCTCAAACCATTTTATCCCCCTGTGACCATTTGTGACTCGTACTAGGACTTGGCAACGTTGACCTCGAATAGTGAAATTCTTTAGCCATGGTCACTCACATATGCCTACTTTGGCTGGTCATTGTGCATGGTAGCCACACTATGCCACAATTCATATTAGTTATCTGTACTTGATAGTTAGTAACTAGTACTCTCAAACCATTGTTTCTCCCTCTGACCATTTTTTACTTGTATTATGGATTGTCAACGTTGACCACCCATAGTGGAATTCTTTGGTCATGGTCAGTGACACATGCCTACTTTGGTTGGTCATTGTGCATGGTACCACACCCTGCCACCACGTATCGAATCTCTATGTAATTTCTAGTCAATAACTAGTATGCACAAACCATTGTCTCGCCCTCTGACCATTTGTAACTTGTATTATGAGTTGTCAATGTTGACCCAACATAGTGGAATTCTTTGTTTATGGTCAGTACAATAGTCCTACTTTGGTTGGTCATTGTGCATGGTACCACACCGTGCCACTATTCATTGAAGGTATTTGTACTTGCTGGTCAATAACTAGTATTCCCAACCCATTGTTTCCCCCTCTGACCATTTGTGACTCATATCATGAGTTTTCATCATTGACCACACATAGTGAAATTCTTTGGTCATGGTCAGTGAGATTTGCCTAGTTTTCTTGTTTATTGTGCATGATAACAACACCGTGCAATTACTTGTTGAAGGTCTTTGTACTTGGTAGTTGTTACCTAGTATTCCCAAACCATTCTTTTCCCCTCTGACCGTTTGTGACTCGATTTATAAGTTGTCAACATTGATTACACATCGTGAAACTCTTTGGTCATGGGCCGTTACATATGACTGATTTGGTTGGTCATTATGCATGGTCAGCCACACCATGCCAGTACGTATTGAAAGTCTTCGTACTTTCTAGTTGATAACACGGATTCCCATACCAGTGTTTCCCCTTTGACCATTTGTGATTTGTATCGTGAGTTGTCAACATTGCCCACACATAGTGAAACTCTTTCCTCATGGTCAATGAAAAATACCTACTTTGGTTGGTCATTATTCATGGTAGCCACACCGTGTCACTACGTATTCAAGGTCTTTGTACTTGCTAGTTGATACCATGTATTCCAAAACCATTTTTTCCCCCTCTGGATATGTTTTAATTGTATTATGAGTTGTCAATGTTGACCACACATATTGATTAGGCATATGTCACTAACCATGGCCAAAGAATTTCACGAGGTGTGGCCAGCGTTGACAACTCATAATATGAGTCACAAATCGTCAGAGGGGAAACAATGGTTTGGGAATGCTAGTTATCAAATAGCAATTACAAAGACCTTCAATACGTATTGGCACTCTGTGGCTACCATGCACAATGACCAACCAATGTAGGCATAAGTCATGGACCATGACCAAAGAATTTCATTATGTGTGTTCAACATTGACAACTCATAACACAAGGCACAAATGGTCAGAGGGGGAAACAATGGTTTATAAATACTAGTTTACAATTCACAAGTACAAAGACCCTCAATAATTGCTGGCACGATGTGGCTATGATGCACAATGACCAACAAAAGCAGCCATGTGTCACTGACCATGACCAGAGAGTTTAACTATGTGTGGTCAATTCTGACAAACCATAACTTAAATCACAAATGGTCAGAGGGGGAAACAATGGTTTGGGAAAACTAGTTATGGACTAGCAAATACAAAGACCCTCAATAAGTAGTGGCACGGTGTGGTTACCGTGCACAATGACCAACCAAAGTAGGCATATGTCAGTTACCATGATCAAAGAATTTCACTATGTGAGGTCAAATTTGAGATCTCATAACACAATTCACAAATGGTCACAGGGTGAAATCAATGGATTGGGAATAGTAAAAATCTACCAGCAAGTACAAAGACTTTCAATAAGTAGTGGCATGGTGTGGCTACCATGCACAATGACCAGCCAAAGTAGACAGATGTAACTGACCATGATCAAAGAATTCACCATGTGTGGTCAACGTTGACAACTCGTGTCACAGATGGTTAGAGTGGGAAACAATGGTTTGGGATTACTAGTTACCGATTAGAAAGTACAAAAACCTTCAATAACTAGTTTCACGGTGTGGCTCTCACGCACAATTGACCAACCAGGTTAGGCATATGCCACTGACCATGACCAAATAGTTTCACTGTGTGTGGTTAATGTTGACAACTTATAGTATGAGTCACAAATGGTGTGAGGGGGAAAAAATGGTTTGGGAATCTTGTTATCACCAAGTAAGTACAAATACCTTCAATGAATAGTAGCGCGGTGTGGCTACCATTCACAACGACGAACCAAAGCAGGTATATGTCATTGACCGTGTCGAGATAATTTCACCATGTGTGGTCAATGTTGACAACACATAATACGAGTCACAACAGGTCAGAGGGGGAAACAATGGTTTGGGAATGCTAGTTATCGACTAGCTCGTATGAAGACCCTCAGTACGTAGTGGCACGGTGTTACTACCATGTACAATGACCAGCTAGGGAGGCATATTTCACTGACCATGACCAAAGAATTTCACTATCGGTGATCAACGTTGACAACTCGTAACATGAATCACAAATGGTCAGAGGGGGAAACCATGGTTTGGGAATACTAGTTATCAACTACAAAGTGCAAAGACCTTCAATAAGTAGTGGCACAATGTGTCTACAATGCACAATCACCAACCAAAGTATGCATATGTCACTGACCATGACCAAAGAATTCCACAATGTATGGTCAACATGAACAAGTCATAACACGAGCCACAAATGGTCAGAGGGGGAAACATTGGTTTGAGGGCACTAGGCATCAACTAGCAAGTACAAATACATCCAATAAGAAATGGTACAGTGTGGCTACCATGCACAATGACCAACCAAAGTAGGCATATGTCACTGATCATGACCAAAGATTTTTACTATGTGAAGTCAATGTTGACAGCTCATAACACAAGTGACAGATAGTCAGAGGGGGAAAAACTGGTTTTAGGATACTAGTTATCAACTAGCAAAGACCTTGAAGAAGTAGTTGCACGGTGTGGCTACAATGTACAAAGACCAACCCAAGCAGGTACATGTCACCAACCATGATCAAAGAGTTTAGCTATGATGGGCCAATATTGACAACTCATAATACGAGTCACAAATGGTCAGAGGGGGAAACAATGGTTAGGGAATACTATTTATCAACTAGCAGGTACAAGTTTCCTTAATAAGTAGTGGCACGCCGTGGCTACCGTGCACAATGACCAACCAAAGTAGGCATGTGTCACTAACCATAACCAAAGAGTTTCACTATGCGTGGTCAACGTTGACAGCTCAGAATATGAGTCATAACTGGTCAGAGAGGGGGGGAAATGGTTTGGGAATACTACTTATCAAAAAGCAAGTACAAAGATCTTCAACAAGTAGTGGGAAGGTGTGGCTACCATGCACAATGACCAACCAAAGGAGGCATATGTCACTGAACACGACCAAAGAGTTTCATTATGGGTGGTCAACGTTGACAACTTGCAATACGAGTCACAAATGGTCAGAAGGGACAATAATGGTTTTGGGACACTATTTATTGACTAGAAAGTATGACCTTCAATAAGTAGTGGCATGGTTTGGCTACCATGCACAATGACCAACCAACGTATGCATACATTACTGACCACGACCAAAGAATTCCACTATGTGTGGTCATCATTGACAACTCAAAACACATACCACAAATGGTCAGAGGAGGAAACAATGGTTTGGGGACACTAGGTATCGACTAGCAAGAACAAAAAACTTACATACATAGTGGCACCGTGTGAACACCATGCACAATGACCAACAAAAATAGGCATATGTCACTGATCATGACCAAAGTATTTCACTACGTGTTGTCATTGTTGACAACTCATAATACGAGTCAAAATGGCCAGAGGGGGTAAAAATGGTTTTGGAATACTAGTTATCAACTATCAAGTACAAAGAACTTCAAGAAGTAGTGGCATGGTGTGGTTACCATGCACAATGACCAACCAAATTAGGCGTATGTCACTGAACATGACCAATATAATTTCAGTGTGTGGTCAACAGTGACAACTCATAAGACGAGTCACGAATGGTCAGAGTGGGAAACAATGGTTTGAGAATACTTGTTGTTGACTAGCAAGTACAAAGACCTTTAATAAGTACTGGCACAACGTGGCTACCATGCACAATGACCAACCAAAGTAGGCATGTGTCACTGACCATGACCGAAGAATGTCACTATGTGTTGTCAATGTTGACAACTCATAAAACAAGTTGCAAATGGTGAGAGGGGGAAAAAATGGTTTGGGAATACTAGTTATCGACTACAAAGTGCCAAAAACCTTCAATAAGTAGTTGCATGGTGTGGCTGCCATGCACAATGACCAACCAAAGCAGGCAAATGTCACTGACCATAAACAAAGAAATTTACTATGTGTGCTGAACATTACCAACTCATAGTAGGAGTCACAAATGTTCAGAGAAGGAAACAATGGTTTGGAAATACTAGTTGTCAGCTAGCAGGTACAAAGTTCTACAATAAGTAGTTTCACGGCGTGGCTACCGTGCACAATGACCAACCAAAGCAGGCATGTGTCACTGACCATGACCAAAGAATTTCACTATGGGTGGTCAACGTGGACAGCTCATAATACGAGTCACAAATGGGCAGATGGGGAAACAATTGTTTGGGAATGCTACTTATCGAATGGCAAGTGAAAAGACCTTCTATCAGTAGTGGCATGGTGTGGCCACCATGCTCAGTGACCAACCATAGGAGACATATGTCACTGACCATGACCAAAGAATTTCACTATGGATGGTCGATGTCGACAACTCGAAATACGGGTTATAAATGGTCAGAGGGGAAGACAATGGTTTGGGGATACTAGTTATTGACTAGAAAGTATGAAATTCAACAAGTAGTGGCACGGTGTGGCTACCATGCAAAATGACCAATCATAGTATGCATACGTCACTGACCATGACCAAAGAATTCCACTTTGAATGGTGAACATTGACAACTCATAACACGAGTCACAAATGGTCAAAGTGGGAAACAATGGTTTGAAAACACTAGGTATCAACTAGCAAGAGTAAAAACCTTCAATACTTAGTGGCACGTTGTGGCTACCATGCACAATGACCAACAAAAATAGGCATATGTCGCTGATCATGACCAAAGAATTTCACTGTGCGTGGTCAATGTTGAAAACTCATAATACGATGCATAAATGGTCAGAGGGGGAAACAGTGGTTTGGGAATACTATACATCAACTAGCAAGTATAGAGAAATTAAACAAGTAGTGGCATGGTGTAGTTACCATGCACAATGACAAATCAAATTAGGCGTATGTCACTAACCATGACCAAAATAATTTCATTGTGTGGTCAATGTTGACAACTCATAATACACATCACAAATAGTCAGAGGGGGAAACATGTGTTTGGGAAGAATAGATGTCGACTAGCAAATACAAAGACCTTTAATAAGTAGTGGCACAACGTGGATCCCATGCACAATGACCAACCAAAGTAGGTATGTGTCACTGACCATGACCGAAGAATGTCACTATGTGTTGTCAATGTTGAAAACTCATAGTACAAGTGGCAAACATTTAGAGGGAAAAACAATGGTTTAGGAATTCTATTTATTGACTAGCAAGTGAAAATATCTTCAATAATTAGTTCCATGGTGTGGCTACCATGCACAATGACCAACCAAAGTAGGCATATGTTGTCAGGATGAGATCCGCGTGGTGCGGTCCCGACGTTTGTCTGATCGTCTCTAGTGGTTCACGTCTACTGTTTTGGGCGAATCTGAGACTGAGCGTGAGCTTTCTGGTCGCCTCACGCTATGTGAGCAAGAATTTAGAGACAGTCAGTTTTCAAAGAGAATAACGTCATTTTGTGTTAGTTTTTGAACATGGACATAATCACAACATTTATAGNACCAACCAAAGTAGGCATATGTTGTCAGGATGAGATCCGCGTGGTGCGGTCCCGACGTTTGTCTGATCGTCTCTAGTGGTTCACGTCTACTGTTTTGGGCGAATCTGAGACTGAGCGTGAGCTTTCTGGTCGCCTCACGCTATGTGAGCAAGAATTTAGAGACAGTCAGTTTTCAAAGAGAATAACGTCATTTTGTGTTAGTTTTTGAACATGGACATAATCACAACATTTATAGGTCTAGTCATGAGATTTCCAATGCACCAAACCGCGCGCAATTCGACCAAGCGTAGCTCAAGTTATGCTTGCCAAAGCGTAGGTCTCACCCACCACAGAAGCCTGACGCCGCCACTCGCCGTTCACGTGCGAAGCGCCTTTCCCAAGGCGCATATTCCATTGCACATGGTGTGGAGGTCCCCTGCACTGTTTCCATGCACCCTACCCACTTTTGGGTCGTGTTTGGTGATAGGGCGTGACGAGGTTCGAAACCTGTCCGCGGACCTGCAGTCAAAATTTGAAGTCCCTGAGTAACAAAACATACTACTGGTTTCGGACGTCGAGCCAGGATTCTGGCTAAGTCACTCAGGAACAACCTGCACTACTGGATCCGGTGGATGATCCACCTGATCAGGCGGATCATCCACCAGACTCCTCGGCAGGCCTATCGGAGCATTTTCTCCAGATGGCATTTTTGTTACTCGGTCCGGTCGATTATCGACCGGATTTCGAGTCGCAGCCGGCTCCCAGAGCCGCTGCGCATACCCCAACTTTGGAAGGCCATATCTCCATCGATACTTGTCCGATTCCGGCAAAACAACTTCCACCGGATTCAACAACTCGTCAACTTTCAGGGGCAATCATCCATTCAAGTCGCCAGACCTGCCGGAGCGGCGTTTCCATTTTCTGGTGGCTCGTCGGTGCCTTCTGGCGTCGCACTTGGGCATGCGGAGGGGCAATTTTTCAACATATGTAACTGACCAGGATCAAAGAATTTCACTATGTGTGGTTAGCGTTCCCAACTCATAGTACAAGTCACAAATGGTTAGAGGGGGAAACAAAAGTTTGAGAATACTAGTTATCTATTAACAAGTACAAAAACATTCAATAAACAGTGGCACGGTGTGGCTACCATGCTTAATGACCAACCAAGGTAAGTATATGGCACTGACCATGACCAAAGAATTCCACTATGGGTGGTCAACGTTGACAACACATAATACAAGTCACAAATGGTTAGAGGGGGAAAAATGGTTTGGGATGACTAGCTATCAACTACTAAGTACACAGAACTTCGAGACTTTCACAACCTCACTCACACTAACACTCACACTCACACGCACACTCACTCTCACTCTCACTCTCACTCTCTCATTCACTCACACAAACATTCACTCACTCACACTCACATGCACTCTTGCTCTCGCTCTCACTCTCCTTCTTGCTCTCGCTCTCACTCTTGCTCTCGCTCTCTCTCTCCCCCCCTCTCTCCCTCTCTCTCTCTCTCTCTCTCTCTCTCTCTCTCTCTCT
>SZWC01000142.1:246489-256755 GCA_023375785.1 Penium margaritaceum | reverse complement strand
GTGCCCACGATGGTTTATGCTGCCAAACAGGGCCATGCAACATGCAACTGGGACCCTAGGCAGTGCATGACGACGCAGGCACGACAGTACGCGCTGGGCGCATGCAGACAGCGACTGCCGCGGCAGTGACTGCCGGCAGTGCGACCGCTGAGGAGGCCTGCCGATGGAGCTGAACACGTTGCCGGAGAGAGGAGGCTCCAGCGAACCGCGAGACGACCTCAGCGTGCGTCGGCTCCACCGGACGACACTCCATCGGCGTTGAGTCTCGCCGTCAGTCATCTGCACGCCGATGTACACAAGCCGGGAGGACACAACAGAGCACAATGAGCGCAAAAAGCCAACACTCCCCCATGACTCACAGGCGTAGTGCACATGGGCGGGCAAAGACACGGTCAACACACGGACTCCCCCAGGACATGCAGAAGTGCAGGGAGAGACGAAGAAAGCAAGTCACGGACGCACACTGACTGAACTCACAGCCTTCTTAAACGAGTCCCGCTACAGTGCCTTGGTCAGGAAGTCAGCCAGCTGCCGTGCTATCTCAACCCACACGATGCTGATGCTGCCGTCGTGCAACAATGAATGCACATAGTGATACTCAACATTGATGTGCTTTGTGCGAGTGTGATGCACACCGTCATTGTCTACAATGGCCATGGCACTCTCATTGTCACAATGCAAGGTGATGGATGCGACAGATTGACGCAACTCGGACAACAGACGACGCAACCACACGCTCTCACATGCGCCTGAGCCAAGGGCCACGTAGTCAGCCTCAGCAGTGCTGCGTGCAATGCACCCCTGCTTGCCGCTGCGCCAGGACACAGCTGTGCCCCCGACCAGAAAGATCCAACCAGTGCGACTCTTACCGTCTGGACTGCCGGCCCACTCGCTGTCGGTGTAGCCCACTGCAACGACGGACGGCTGACGGCGGAACATGAGGCCTCGCTGAGGGGTCGAGACGACATAGCGCAGTACTCGGATCGCGGCCTCAAAATGGAGGTGACGCGGCTCCTGAGAAAACTGGGCCAGGAGGTTAACGGCGAACGCGATGTCTGGACGCGTCGTCGTTGCCAGGAACATCAGTGACCCGATGACCCGCAGATACGTGGTCACATCAACTGGCTCCCCCACAACAGCTGGATCATGACTCTTCAACTTCACCTGGCCATCGGGTGACATGGGTGAGGAAGCGGTGGGCACGAGGGGCAAGTCCTCGGCGAAGCGGGCTGACAGGGTCTGCACATAGGCAGCCTGGTGGACATGCAGGATGCCCTGAGAGCGATCATGCTTGAGCTCCATGCCTAGGAAGACTCGGGCAAAACCGAGATCCTTCATCTGGTAGGCAGCGTGTAGTAGGTCCTTGACGTGCTCGATGGCTGTCGCATCTGGTGACGCAATGAGGAGGTCGTCGACGTAGACCAGGACCGCGGCGAAGGTCTGACCTCGCGGGTTGATGAACAGTGCGGGGTCAGCGGTGCTGCGCTGGAGGCCGCGACGTAGAAGCGTACTACTGATCTCCTGGTTCCAGGACCGAGGCGACTGCTTCAGACCATAGAGGGCCTTCCGCAGCCGCCAAACTCTCCCAGTGCCATCGTCGAAGCCTGGGGGCTGCATCATGTAGAGCTCCTCACCCTCCAGTGAGCCATGGAGGAATGCGTTGCTCACGTCCATCTGATGCAGCTCCCACCCGTGCTGGGCAACTAAGCTGAACAATGCCCGGCTAGTGGAGAACCGGCCAACTGGGGCAAAGATCTGGTCGTAGTCAATCCCAGGGACCTGAGCAAACCCCTTTGCTGTGAGACGGGCCTTGTACTTGTCCAAGGATCCGTCAGGCTTCCACTTACGCCGAAAGACCCACTTGGCACCGATGGCCTTCCGACCTGGAGGGAGGTCGACGAGGTCATACACGTGGTGCTGTAGGATAGCGGCGAGCTCCTCGGCACAGGCAGCATCCCAATGTGCGGCCTCAGGGGAGGCTCGAGCCTCACGTAGGGTGGAAGGGTCCTCTGGGCGCGCTGTGGACCAAACTGAGAGGGCATGTGCATCACGAGCCCCTGGTGGGATGCGTGCGAGTGCGGCCACGACAGCATGCCGATGCTCGTGAAGAAGCATGGCGTACCCCAATGCAGAGACCCGGGTTAAGGTCTGCGATAATGGCAGAAGTGGTCAGGCCGAGAGCCTTTGTGCCAGGGTCCCCACTCACGACCGTGGGAGTGGAGGAGACACGTTGAGCCACAGGGGGTCGAGGCGCAACGGAACAGGGAGCGACAGTCTGTGCGCTCACAGTTGGCCTGGGCCACGTGTGTAGCGCGGTCGGGCAGAGGATGGTGCTGAGTCCGACGGGCCAACGGAGGCGGACGGTGCTGCTGGTCCGGAGGAGCCAGTAGACACAACAGGCGCTGCTAGGCCAGGAGAGCCAACAGGCGCAGTTGGGGCTGCCGGCCCAGAGGGGCGAGTGGACGCGTCTGGGGTTGCTGGCCGGGAGGGGCCAGTGGACGTGACTGGAGACGTCGGCCCGAGGGGGCCATCGGAAGCGGCTGGGACTACCGGCCCGAAGGGACCAGCAGACACGACTGGGGCTGCCGGCCCGGAGGGACCAGCGGACGCGACTGGGGCTGCCGGCCCGGAGGGGCCAGTAGATGCGACTGGGGTTGCCGGCCCGGAAGAGCCGGCAGACGCGACTGGGGCTGTCGGCCCGGAGGGACCAGCGGACGCGACTGGGGCTGCCGGCCCGGAGGGACCAGCGGACGCGACTGGGGCTGCCGGCCCGGAGGGGCCAGTAGATGCGACTGGGGTTGCCGGCCCGGAAGAGCCGGCAGACGCGACTGGGGCTGTCGGCCCGGAGGAACTAGTAGACGCGACTGGGGCTGCTGGCCCGGATGGGCCAACGGACGCTACCGGGGCTGCCGGCCCGGAGGGACCAGCGGACGCGACTGGGGCTGCCGGCCCGGATGGGCCAGCGGACGCGACTGGGGCTGCCGGCCCGGAGGGGACAGTAGACGCGACTGGGTCAGCTGGCTCGGAGGGGCCATCGGCCGCGACCGGGGTTACCGGCTCAGAGGCACGGGGTGATGTGTCACCCGGAAGCGACAGGACGGAGGACGGACTCACCACTTCCCCACGCGACGAGAGGGACACGGACGAGCTGGAGCGGATGAGGTCGCAGGGAAACAGGTCCTCGAAAAAGAGGGCATCGCGGGACTCGACGATGCAGTGTGGGGATGGGTCCCAGAAGCGCCAAGCCTTGGACTGACGAGACACACCGAGAAAGGTGCAGGGGCGTCCCGGAGGGCAAGCTTGCTACCCTGCTGTGGAGCGGGCAGCCACACAACGGCTACGCAGTCCCAGACGCGAGCCGGGCGGAGGTCAGCGCGCCGACCGCACCATTGCTCATAGGGCGTGGACTGGCGGGGAAGGGGACCGTGAGGAACTCTGTTCCAGACCCAAGTCATGTAGGCCATGGCCTCAAAGTAGAAGCCATCGGAGAGACCTGACTCGACCCGCATGGTGCGGACGGCGTCGGCCATGGTGCGGTTCCACCGCTCGGAGACGCCGTTCTGGGCGGGTGTGTAGGGCGCAGACGTCTCATGGCGGATACCGCGGGAGGCGAGAAAGGTCATGGCCTCACCCAGGTACTCGCCACCGTGATCGGAGCGAAAGCGACGCAGGGGGCGGCCACACTCGCGCTCCGCGAGGACAAGCCAGTCCTGAATGGTTCGAGCGACATCGCTCTTCTGCCAAAGGCAGAAGACCCAACGATAGCGGGAGTAGTCGTCCGTCAGAGTGAGGACATAGCGGCCATGCTCGCCGACGGACTCAGTGGGGAGAGGGCCCATGACGTCCGAGTGGACAAGGTCAAGGGGGGCGGACGCCCGTGAGGAAGAGAGGGGGTACGTGGACCGGTGCATCTTGCCCTGAGCGCAGTCAATGCACTCAGTGGGGCATGGGAGAGGGAAGGTCTCCGGATCAAGGCCCTTGGCTGGTTGGGTGCGGAGCATGCTCTCTACTGTGGCAGAGTGGACGTGACAAAGGCGGCGGTGCAAGAGGCGGATGTGCTGAGGAGAAAGCGTGCTGGTGACGAACACATGACCGGTCGCAGCCGACGGGGAGGAGACGGGAGGGGAAGAAGCGAGGCGGGGAACGTGCCACAAGTTGCCACAGGCGGTGGCGTGCAGTACGACAAGCCCCGACGGGCGNCAAAGGCGGCGGTGCAAGAGGCGGGTGTGCTGAGGAGAAAGCGTGCTGGTGACGAACACATGACCGGTCGCAGCCGACGGGGAGGAGACGGGAGGGGAAGAAGCGAGGCGGGGAACGTGCCACAAGTTGCCACAGGCGGTGGCGTGCAGTACGACAAGACCCGACGGACGTAACGACACAGTGCCGACACCACGTGAGTGCACAACGACCATGCTCATGCGGTCAAGAGCAGTCACGGACAGGAGGCTGAGCTCGACACCAGGGACGAAGAGAACATCGGTCAAAAAGACGTCACCGGCCGGACCACGGAAACGAACAACGCCTACCCCACGGACCGGCAACACCCGTCCGGAGCCCGTCCGAACACCGGAGACATCACCGACGGGACCGAGCATACTGAAGGCGTCGCGAGATGCCGTCATGTGATGCGTGGCCCCGGAGTCGATGATCCAGGTCTCAGCAGGGTCCTGGACAGGGGTCGCCAGATCAGTCACGGTCACATGGCAACATGCGAGGGACGCGGACACGGTGGACGGAGGCGCGAAACGAGACTGCCAGTCGTCAAGCCATGCAATGTCATCCAGGAGTGGGGTGGGTGAGAGCCCGGGAGATGACGAGACAGACGAGGAGACTGGACACGACCGCAGCTCAGTCTCAGTCATGCAGGGATGGGCGGGAGGGCAGGAGGTGACGCAACTCGCACTTCCCTGGGGAGGAGGGCGAGGCGGGCCAAGCTGGAGCGCGATGAACTGCTCCAGCTGACGCTCTCGGGATGACAGCCCAAGAGTGTAGACGAATGCGGAGTGACGGCGTCGGAGCCCGGGTAGTAGGGTGACGGAGCCAACGAGGGAAGCGGAGATGCCGACGACTGAGGGTAGCACTGCTGGGCCGTCTACTGCGGGTAGTACTGTTGCGGCGCGGGTGGCTGCAGGACACGCGGAGTCGTCGGAGTGGGAGCGGTGCTGGACGAGGTCGAAGTGGTAGGACCAGCAACAGCGACGGCGGCAGAGGCGAGGCGGCGCTCCCGCTGGCGTCGCATGGTGGCGATGACGCGAGCCTGGTCCGTCGGGAGAGGGCACGTGTACCACCCGTGCCCAGGCTGGCCACAGTTGTGGCAGACCGAGCCGCTACCGCTGGTACCGGTCGATGACTCCTGCTGCTGCTGTTGCGCTGGACCCTTGCCCTTCTTGTTCCGGCTTTTCTTCTTCTTCCCTGAGGGCGATGAGGTAGCTGCGACGGGGGAGGCAACGGCCACGGAGGCAACAGCAAGGGTGGCGACGGCAGGGGATGCAAGGGCCTCCGCGCGATGGAGCTGGGACTCCTGGCGAGCTTCCTCAATGTGGAGGAAGAGCTCGTATGCCCAAGGCATGAGAGTGCCCTGGGCCTCCATGGTGGTGAGGACGTCCTGAGGATAGTGAACAAAGACGTCGGCGTAGGCGCAGGTGGCAACGCGCTTGATGGTGAGGAGCGCGGACAGTTGGGGTGGAGCCGACTTGCCGAGTCGACAGAGGATGTCCTCGGCTCGCTGCCAGTAGGCAGTGACCGTCTCGGCCTCCCCCATGTGGAGGGAGTTGAACTCCCGGAGCAGGCGGCTGATCTCAGCGTCGCTGGACAGGCGATGGGGTCTGGTGAGGACGTGCCAGGCGGCTGCCGGGTCCGGGATGGCGCCAGCGGTGAAGCCGTCGAGGAAGGGCTCAAGGGCAAGGCGGGAAGCTGGAGGGGCGACGGGTACAAGGGCGCGAACGGCGCGACCAGCGTCATATAGCTGGTCGGCCTGGGTGGAGTCGTAAGGGAGGGTGTAGTAGGCTCACAGACCCTTCCCCTGCGCCCAGATCCGGAAGCTGAGCTCCCAGCTCCAGAACTGCTCGCCGGCCTGAAGCGACGGTGGCGGCGTCTCAAAGTCCTTTTGCCTACGGCCGGCACCCAGAGTGGGGCGAAGGACGGAGGTCACTGTCTGTCGTTGGCGCTGAGTCTGCTGTTGTGCTAAGTAGTATGTGGCGGTGGACACCGCGGGGCTAGCGTGCCCTGGAGGGACGAACGACGCCAGCGTGTTGGTGGCGGTTTGGGAGGCGACTGGTTGTAGCGCCGCAAGCTACTATGTCAAGGCGGCGAGTTGTTACTGAAGAGCAACAAGTGCGTGAGGGGTGCCGCCAACATTTCCAGTGGGCTGTTGCTGTTGCTGCTGCTGCTGTTGTAAGGGCGGCGACTGTTGCTGCTATAGAGGCGGTGGCTGCTGGTGTATGGGCGGCGGCTGCTGCTGCTGTAGCGGTGGCGGTTGCTGTTGTAGAGGGGGCGGCTGCTGCTGCTGCAGCGGCGGTGGCTGCTGCTGCTGCAGCGGCGGTGGCTGCTGCTGTATGGGCAGCGGCTGCTGCTGTAGCGGCGGTGGCGGTTGTTGCTGTAGAGACGACGGCTGTTGCTGCTTCAGCGGCAGTGCCTACTGCTGTATGGGCGGCGGCTGCTGCTGTAGTGGTGGCGGCGGCTGCTGTAGAGGCGGTGGCTGCTGCTGCTGCAATGGCGGCGGCTGCTGTAGTAATGGCGGCGGTGGCGGCGGCAGCTGCTGGTCCTGCGGCGGCGGCGGCTGCTGCTGCTGCAGCGGCGGCGGGTGCTGCTGCTGCTGCTGCTGCTGCTGTAGCAATCGCTGCAAGAAAGGAGGGGTGGGGGTCCCCCCATCAGAGGAGGACCCCCCCTCGCCTGGACTATTTGCCATGGCTTGGTGTCTGGTTGTTTTTTTTTTCCTTTGCGTTGCTTCTTCAACAAGAAGTTGGGGGAGTGGGAAGTTTACCCCCTCCTCTGGCCTTCCCCCTTTCCCCTTTCACCCTCCTCTTTTTTTTGTTTTTTTTTTTTATGATGTCAGCAGTGACGTCAGCAGTGATGTCAGCAAAGGGGTGCTGATGCCAGCAGCGCCGAATGTTGGGGTTGCCGCTGCTGTTGTTGGTGCTGATACTGCTGCAGCTGCTGCTGCTGCTGCTGTTGTTGTTGCTGCTGCTGCTGCTGCTGCTGCTGATGATGATGCTGCTGCTGCTGTTGCTACTGCTGCTGCTACTGCTGTAGCTGTTTCTACTGTTGCTGCTGCTGTTGCTGCTGCTACTGCTACTGCTGCTGCAGCTTTTTGCTGCTGCTGCTGCTGCTGTTGCTCCTGTTGCTGCTGCTACTGCTGCTGCTGCGGGTGCTACAGCTGCTGCAACTCATGCTGCGAGCTGCAGCAGTTGTTGTGGCTGCTGCTGCTACAGCAGCAAGCTACTGAGGCTCGCTGCTGCAGCTGAGTGCTGCTGCTGCAGCAGCTGCGGGATGCAGCAGCTGCTCGCTGCAGTTGCAGGCTGCTGCAGCGAGCTGCTGGGGTGGGGGAATTTTTTTGTTGTCTTTTTTTGTTTTTTTGTTTTTCTTGTCACAGCGGGCAGCAGCCCGCTGTCTGCTGTGAGCAGCGGGCTGCTACTTGCCCAGCAGCAGCGAGCTGCTGCTTGCTGGCAGCAGCGGGCTGCTGCTCGCTGCTCACTCGCTGCGAGCAGCGGGTAGCAGCAGCCGCGGCTGGTAGGTGCTGCTCGCTGCAGCTGCTGCTGCTACTGCAGCTGTCGGCTGCTGTAGCTCGCTGCAGTATCTGCTGCAGCCCGCTGCTGGTGCTGCACGCTGCTGCAGCTGCTGCGTGCTGCGGCTACTGCCTGCTGCTTCTGTTTGCTGCTGCAGCCAGCTGCTGCTGCGGGCTGCTGCTGCTCCTGCACGCTGCTGCTGCTGCTGCACGCTGCTGCTTCTGTTGCTGCGAGGTGCTGCTGCTGCGGGCTGCTGCTACTGCTGCTGCGAGCTGCTGCTGCTGCGGGCTGCTGCGAGCTGCTGCTTCTGCCTGCTGCTGGTGGTGGTGCCAGTCACTGCACCTGGGTGACGTTGCCGCGTGCGTCGTCGCCCACAGACGTCAAACGCCGCCTGCCGCTCACCTCCTCGCGTCACGCGTGGGGGTCAGTGCTGCCGAAAAATTTTGGCAGCATTTCTCCTGGCCCAGTGGCCGTGGGAAAAATTCTGACGCCGCCACCAGGAGGGTCAATGCTGTCGGAAAAATCTGGCAGCATTTCCCCTGCACCGGCGCGTATTGGAGGTCCGCCGGCGTTGTCTAGCACCTGTTTGCCAGTCTTCTGCTGCTGCTGCTACGCTCTGGCTCTGAAACCAAAAAGGAAACTATGCAGCAGGTTGGGGCAGCAGTGTTGTTGATGCAGCGTGCGAGCTTCCACGCTCGTTGCTTAAGTCAGCTGCCCCCTCAGTCTGCTGCTCTAGAGTCTAAGTCTGGAAGCTCTGGGTTTTGTTACTCAGAAACGCGTGCGCCAGAGTTAGCGCCAGAAAGCAGCTGAAAACTGATAATGACCGATTAGGAATGAAGAATGAACAGCAATGGGGGACCCCTCCAAGTTCTAGCCCCCCCCCCCCAGCTCTGTAGAGCTTGTTACTCAGTTTATCAGCCAATCAGAAAATAGCTCAGTTCAGGCTGGCAGGTTTTCTCGGTGGGGCCTGCCAGGCAGCCGACAGCCCAAAACCCGGGCGTCGTCTGTTTTGCCTGAAAACTGGACCATACCATAATACCGACGCTGCGAACGCAGCCGTGCGGTCAGATTCTGCTAGAAAAATAGTAGCGGGGAGTTATGGCAGCCTAAACCCAGATAGTGCCCACGATGGTTTATGCTGCCAAACAGGGCCATGCAACATGCAACTGGGACCCTAGGCAGTGCATGACGACGCAGGCACGACAGTACGCGCTGGGCGCATGCAGACAGCGACTGCGGCGGCAGTGACTGCCGGCAGTGCGACCGCCGAGGAGGCATGCCGATGGAGCTGAACACGTCGACGGAAAGAGGAGGCTCCAGCGAACCGCGAGACGACCTCAGCGTGCGTCGGCTCCACCGGACGACACTCCATCGGCGTCGAGTCTCGCCGTCAGTCATCTGCACGCCGATGTACACAAGCCGGGAGGACACAACAGAGCACAATGAGCGCAAAAAGCCAACAAATCCTACATAAGTGATGTGTTTGGATTTTTTCGGTAGCAGCCGCTCTCAATTGAATCCGAGAGGTTTGGCACGACCCTGGTACGCGGTGAAATAGCTTGGATACCCGCACCGCGTGCAGTGTTAAGCTGGCATACCCACGAGTCCAAAATTCTGACATGGAATATCCATCACGTAAAAAATGAAACGAGGTATCCGACCCTCGCTCGCCATGCTCGATCAACGACATGTTTCGCTCATCGAGCATGGCGACGAGGGTTATGTGACTGTCACTCAATCCCGATCGTCACTCCCTTGCAAGGTTGCGATGGAGCGATGACGCAAGCATGGAGCGATGATCGTCGCTCCCTTGGTTTTTTTTTCGACGCGCAAACCTCGTATTACGATTTAGGATTTTGTATGTTTTTGCGGGCTCCGCCCGCGCAAAACATAAAACCCTACATCGTAATAGGGGGTTCACACGTCGGAAAAGGGGGGGGGGGTGGGGGGAGGTATCGTTCTATCGCAATCGAGCGAAAATGCCCATTTCAAATTTTCGACTCTTTTTTCACAGCACACAAACCACCACTGGTTTGCAGAACAAATACTTTCAAACCAAACCTCTCATTATATTCACAGTTGAGGGTTTTATTTTTTACTCGGGCGTCTGCCGGGCTCCGCAGTAGCAAGGCCCAGCAGATTCCCTTTCATCGCATGGGGTTTTCGGACCCCCCACGCAAACCCTATGCAAACCCCTCCCTCGAACAATCACAAACACCTCGACAAGAGGGGTTTGTGATTGTTCGAGGGGCATGATGATTTCATCATCCTGACGTTGCATTTCATGCAGCGACGACATAGTGTTCGCACACATTTTTGTTGGTTACGTCGCTGCCTTTTTTTATACTTGTGGACATAGCCGCTTCAAAGCTGGTCTGTACTGGGCGTGCCGCTCCTATTCTAGTAGGTGCGGGCACTCCAACTTGGTGGGTACCTAATTGCTCCAAATCTGGACATGGTGGGTACCTAATTGCTCCAAATCTGGACATGGTGGGTACCTAATTGCTCCAAATCTGGACATGGTGGGTACCTAATTGCTCCA
>SZWC01000142.1:193376-215876 GCA_023375785.1 Penium margaritaceum | reverse complement strand
CTGCATCCTCGCACGACCAGCTCCGTTTGCAGCTACCCTTGGCTGTCATGTCATCAGTTGTCGTAGTTGGCTCTGTGAAATAGTGTAGTCGGCGTCTGAGATTGGACAGCCGTAACTCCTCATCCCTGTTTTCATTATTGATTCTGACTGCACTACTGTGTTTGCAGCGTGGCTATTATGGTATGGTCCAGATTTTAGGCAAAACGGACGACACCCAGGTTTTGAGCTGTCTGGTGTCCCGCAGGGCTCACCTAGGAAATTCTGCCAAACAAGATAATGCTAGGATTTTCCTGGTTGGCTGGTTTTCTGAGTAACAATCGCTCACAGAGCTGAGGTGAGGCTGTAACTGAGAGGGGTCTTTGTTAGTTGCATATTCTTCATTCCTAATCATTCATTGCTTCATTCCAACAGCTTCCTAGCGCTAACTTTGGCGCGCACAGTTCTCAGTAACAAACCAGAGCTCTCAGACTTAGACTCTAGGGCAGCATACTAAGGGGGCAAACTGAGCAACAAGCATGGGTTCTCGCACGCTGCAGTCTTAATGGAACTGCCCAAACCTGCGCAGTAGCTAGTTCTTGATGTTTGTTGTGGTGTGAGTCGTCCCCATCTCTTTGTATAATTTACTCTGACCACTCGGTCATGTCCATGCTTGTGTAGATCCCTAATGCAGACCCAGCAAGTGCCATATGGGTGGTGGCTCCACCCACCAGCAGCTTCCAAACAGCTGCCACGACGTCCCGGGTGCTTGCTAGGATGCTCTGTAGTTTTTCTGTAGTCAATAGAGTTTTCTCGGTGGACTGGCTTCTGAGCCCGATTTGCATGTTTTGCATTTTCTGTCCATTGATTGATGCTAGACCTGTGCCTGTGACCAGTCGTAACGTCTAGCTCAAGATTTTGCATGTCTAGGTTTAGACGGTGTTGCATTTGGATATCTGTGTGCAGAGTTACAGCCAAGACAGTGGTTTTGAGCCGGTTTGAGGGCAAACTGACACTGCGCGTGTGTCACGCGCCGTGCGCCACGGCGGGTATCCATCTTTTGTATTTGTCAGTTTTCATTTCTCTCTCCATTACTAAGCTATTGAAGCTTGAGAGATTTTGAGCGTATCCCTAGCATAACTCCTGTTGCTTCATGCACCTGCTTGCTTGCTACTATGCCAGGTGACTAGATAGTGTTGCCACGTGAGCAACAGTAAGTGTAGGAAGCTTCCTAGCAATTTCACATGGTATCAGAGCTGGTGAAAGATACCGTGCTCAGTAGATTAGGAATCTATCTTGCCTAAGAACTCACCACCACGATCCAAGCGGACTATGTGTGATGAGATTGACACTCAGCCATCACAATTCACAGGCGGACTACCAGTGTGACATAGCTCTTGTGGTAGAGGTTATAGACCCACCGCATCCGGGTGAAGTCATTGGTCAGGGTGAGAACATAACGACCCCAATCAAAGAGGGACGCGACTGGAAGAGGACCGAGAAAGTCCAAGTGGACCAACTCTAGTGAGCGCTGTGCCCAGAAGAAGGAGTTAGGGTAAGAGCAGCAATGTATCTTACCCTGGGCACAAAAAAGACAACCGGTCTTGGACGTCTTCTCAAAGGAAGCCGCATCAAGACCAAGGGCTGGCTGAGTTTGAATGAGCTTGCACATAGTGTCCGAGGTCACATGGAAAAAGTGATGATGTAACAAGCGCTGATGCTCAGGGGAGAGAACACCAGCAACAAACTCACCCGCAGAAAAGGGAGGTGGAGAAGAAACGGGGGAAATGGAATGAGACACATGATAGAGATCATCAACAATTGAGGCACAAAGCACAACGGAACGTGTGTTAACAGTAGTCATTATGTGAGAGTCAGCAGAGTGCTCAACAATGAGACCCATCGTGGTGCATGTACGAACAAATAATGGACTGAGCTCAAGAGTAGGGACAAAAAGCACATCAGACATATACAAGGGGCCAGACGGATCATCAACCCGCACAACCCCGACTCCTTGCACAGGCAACGACTTACCAGACCCTGTGCAAACGGGCTAAACGGACGCAACAGGACTGAGCTCAATGAAGTCACTTTGACGATACGTCATGTCATGGGCGGCACCAGAGCCAATGATCTAGGTGCCACTTAGTACACCACAGCATAACGGTGTGTCTAAGAGTTGGAACCGCACCATGGAGGATGCGGTTTGCACTATGTGGTGTGATTGCGGCCTTCTGGAGTCCTTTGCCATTGAGGGCTTCTCCTACATGACATGGGTCTAGCACCGCTTGCCACATGCTCCGCTTCCAGACCATGTCACGTACTACGAGTTGTGGCTCGGCCATCGTGCTGATCATCGTCTTGCTCGCATATGGGGGTCCCTCGCCTGCGTCTAGTACAGAGAGGACGAGCAAGAGTCCAAGGTCTCACCTCGAGGATGCATGTGTGCCTTCCTCTACATCTCCCCACGGTCAAAGGCCTAGTGCTCTTGGGACCCTGCTCGCCATCACATTGTCGAGTCTCGAGATGCTCTCACCTACCACGACTTGTCCGACTTTTTGTTAATGGCCTCCGTCCACGTTCGTGCTTGTTTGGCCTCCCGGCGGATGGGGGAGTCTAGTCCTACAGATGGGTCCGTCCGGGTCTCCTCACCTGTGGTCCTGTCTCTGGCTGGTCACGGTTTGGCCATTGTGGCGGTGGTTCCAGGAGCCTCATCAGTCCCCTCTGGCACACCTGATCCTGTGCTTGTGTTGGTCCCTTCGGACACACCTAATCCCGTGCCAGTGTTAGTTCCCTCTGGCACACTTGATCCCATACGAGTGGCAGTCCCCTCTGGCACATCTGATTTCGTGCCAGTGTCAGTCCCCTTTGTCACACCCATTCCCGTGCATGCACCTATCTCCCCTGCGCCTATGGCCCAACAGCCTTCTCCAAAGCCTGAGGTGAGCACCTCATCATCGGACTACTCTTGCTAGCCTGGTGGTCGTCTTCAACCACTAGCCTTTAGGCCTCAGTGGACTGCTAACTCAGCGCCTAAATGCCCGACTTGGACTGTTCAGAGTGGTGATCCTGGCACGAAGGCCCTTGGCTTAAGTGTCCAGGAAGACTACACTTGGGTGTATCCAGCATGGCCTGTCAGCCACCAGTTGGTTTTTCGAGAGTTCTCGATTGCTTGCAATGCCACAACAGACCTTGTCATGGTCAGACCAAGTCCAGAGGTATGTGTCTTAGCCAACCGGAGCTCTCCCTTGACAACGTCTGATCCACGAACATTGAAGGAGGCACTCTCAGCTTAGAACGCAGACTTGCGATGCGCTGCTTGTGAGGATGAGCTGAGAGCCATCCGTGAGCACGGGATCTATGAGCTTATCGACCTCCCGTCTGGGCCAAAGGCTACACAAGCCAAGTCGGTCTTTTGCAAGAAGGTGAAGCCTGATGGCACAATGGATTGCTACTAGGAGGTTGACGAGGAGGGAAATGTCGGGTCGTGTGATAGCGGCCAATCACATCAAAGACCCAGTTAGGCACAAGTACAAGATCACATCAAGTGTCTCCCCCACCTCTATTGGATCATCCACCTTCAGAGCGTCCTGTCTGTCAGGTGAGATCGGGGTGAAGGCTGTGGGAACTGCACCAAGGAGGTCAACAAACCGCTCCCCCACAACCCTAGCATAACATCCCTAATGCAACAAGAGAGTCCATCGCTGACGATCACACACAATCTCCATCCCGAGAAACACACTTTCACAACCAAGGTCCTTCATCCTTGGCCTCCTTCACAAACTCCATAGAAGGAGAAGCGGTTAGGAGGTCGTCGACGTTGACCACGATGGCGATGATGTAGTTGCTAGGCAGCTTCCTAGTTGAGTTGTGTGGAACGGGTTGGGTGAGCACAATGAAGCATGGGACACACCTTAGATGTGGTCAATGCTTTTGCCTTAGAATCCAACTCACACCAAGACAGAGTGAGTAAGGGGGAGCAAGCAAGATAAGCACCGGTGAGCACACACCCACACCAAGCATCACCCTTGGGTCGACAAGTGCCGCCACCCGGGGGTCGAGCCCGACCACTCGGATTAGACCGAGGGGGGTTTGCATGACATCTCCCCAGGTATGGTCATTGTCATTTGATCTGTACATGTTTGTGCAGAGTGTGGGAGACAAGAAGGCATAGAGCTGTGAGTGGCCAACAAACTTCAACACTCCCCTATAACTCGCAGGCAAGCAACCCACACTCATGAAGAGAGAAACAGGAAGGGATGAACAGAAGTACTAGAGGTACACCTTGCAAATCAACCTGGGTCATGCGGACAGATGAGACCAACAGAGTGAACAACACCTTTGAAGACATTTTTGCTGAGGGTCTTTGTTAGAAAGTTAGCTCTCTGAGATCGTGTATTCACCCAGGCATCTTAGACAATGCACTCACAAACAAAGTGATGCTCCACGTTGATATGCTTGGTGCATGAGTGATGCATACTATAATTCTCGGCTATGGCCTTTGTGCTTTGGTTGTCACAGCATAGGGTGATACAGCGGATAGGAACACACAACTGTTGCAACAGACGATACAACCAGAAAGCCTCGCATGTATCTACGCCAAGAGCAACATACGCAGCCTCAGTCGTGCTGCGAGCAACACACCCTTGTTGCCACTTTTTCAGGAGACTACAGTGCCAACAACCAGGAAGATGTATCCTTTTTGGTTGCGTCCGTCATAGTCATGTGCTCAGTCACTGTCTATAAAGCCATCTACCACAGTGGAGGGTTGTGGGTGAATATATAGTCCAACACGAGGGGTGGACTGGGGTGATAGCGTACTACACGCACGGCAGCCTCAAGATGGCGTTCACGGAGGTACTAAGAGAACTGAGACAAGAAGTTTAGGGAAAATGCAACATCAGCACGCGTGGTGGTGGCAAGATACATCAGAGAACCAATAACTCGGAGGTAGTCATTCACATCGACCATCTCCCGCAGCTTGGACACCTCGAGAGACTTCAGTAAGGAGTGGCCAGAAGGTGTCATTGGCGTGGATGCTGTGGGGACTGCAGTGAGAAGCGGTCCAAGGCGCTCACCCAAACTGCGAACATATGCAGCCTGGTGAACGTGCAGGGTACGATGTGCACGATCACGCTCCAACTCCATGCCCAAGACAGCATGAGCCGGACCAAGGTCTTTCATCTTGTATGCCGCTTGGAGCAGGGACTTTGTAGCCGCAACAGATGCGGCATCAGGGGAGGCAATGAGAAGATCGTCCGCATAGACGAGGATGGCGACAAGTGGCTTGGTGGGAGCACTAAGGAATAAGGTAACATCCACATCACTTCTTCGGAAGCCCCCCTATTCCAAGGTAGTTATGATTTCCTTGTTCGAGCAGCGTGGGGAGTGCTTCAGGCCATAGAGGACATTGTGCGGGCACCACACTCGGCTTGTTCCATCAGTGAAGCCGGACGACAGCACCATGTAGATCCCCTCGTCCGACTTGCTATGGAGGAATGCATTGTTGACATCCATCTGCTAAAGCTCCCAGTCATGCTGAGCAACCAGACAGAGAGGGGCCCTGGCTACGGTCTAGCGGCCGACTGGAGCAAAGGTCTCGTCAAAGTCAACACCAGGGATTTGACATAACCCTTTTGCGGTGAGACAATCCTTGCACCCATTTGGCTGCAACCGCCTTGTGACCCGGTGGGAGGTCCACGAGCTCGTACACACCATGTGCAGATAGTGCGTCGAGCTCGACTCTCATGGCTTTCTCCCACAAGGGGGAATCGGCGGCCGTGCGGGTTGCCTGCATAGTCGCCGGTTCGGGGGGAATAGGGGAAACACCAGCAACAGCAAAGCACGAGGCAACATATCCAGCTACAGACGAGGAGAGAGCTGAGTGGAACTCTTGTTCAATAAGAGAGCAGCCAAATGTTGTGTTGGGGTTCACCATAGAGGCAGCCACAGACAATGGAGAGGTTGCAAGGCCAAGAGCACAAAGACAAGGGTCACCAGAGACAACAGGGTGTGTTTGAGATGGAAGTGCCTTGAGACGACCACCGTGCGTGTAGGGTGAGACTGGCGGGGCAGAAGAGAAAGGCGTTGTAGAAGAGGGAGCAGCAGGACGCAGGTGTACCGAGACTGAAGAAGAGGAAAAGTGAGCAGTGATAGAGGGCTCAGAGAGTGTAGGAGTTGGCGCAGACACGACACCAGGTTCAGAGGCAGAGGGCAAGGCAGAGGGTGAGCGGGATGAGGGCTGAAGAGAGTCAGAATCAGAGGAGACATGGGACAGCACTGACGGAGGGGAGTCGACAGGTGCAGTGGGGGCAGAGGAATCAGGTCCCATTGAGGGAGAGGAGCCCAGGGGCTCGGAGGAGACAGGGGGTATTGAGGGATGCACCGAGGGGAGAGCGGAAGGCCCAAGGGGTAGAGGACCACCCCCATCCTGAGAGGGCGGAGAGAGGGACCACCGAAATGAGGAATATCACGTTCAAACAGGTGTTCAAAGAAGAGTGTGTTGTGAGACTCGATGACGTGACAACGTGACGGATACCAGAAGCGCCAGGCTCAGGAGAACAGGGAGACCCCGAGGAAGACGCACAAACGACCACGGGGAGAAAGCTTACCATCCTATTGGTTCGCAGGGATCCACACAGAGGCAAGACACCCCCAAACACGAGCAAGGCGTAGGTCCATGCGCCAGCCTGTCCAGCGTTCAAAGGCTATGACTGAATGAGGGAGAGGGCCATGAGGAACCCGGTTCCAGACCCAAGTCATGTAGGACATGACTTCAAAGGAAAACAAGAGTGACTGCCCAGAGGCAGAGAGGAAGTAGCAGACACCATCGGCAAGGGTGCGGTTCCAACCTTCAGACACTCCATTATGCCGTGGGATGTAAGGGGCAGAGGACTCAATCCAAACACCACGGGACTCAAGGAAGCAAGAGGTAGGACCAAAAATTAGCCATCCAAGTCGTTGCGAAAGACTCGCAGCAATCGGAGATAGGCATGTTCGGCCTGTGGGAGCCAGGACTCAAGAACCTCATTGACATCACTTTTCTGGCAAAGGGTGCAGACCCAGCAGTAGCAAGAGAACTAATCATTCAAGCACAAGACAGAGCCACCGAGGCCACCAAGAAATTATTGGGGCAAGGGACCCATGACGTCACCATGAACAAGGTGAAGAGGATTAGAGGTAGTAGACTCGGATGTGGAGAATGGGGAGCGGTGCATTTTGCCACTGGCACAACCCAGACAAGAGGAGGTACAGGGAGGCGCATATGTGGTAGGGTCAAGGCCGTAGGCAGGCCGTAGGTGGAGAAGGCGCTAGATGCCACCATCTAACGGGACACTGGGGATGTGATAGAGGCGACGATGCAGGAGATCAGCATGGGTGAGAAACAACGAAGGTGCGATGTGAACACAAACAGATGGAGCGGAAGACGATGGCAATATGAGAGGAACACCAAACAGATGATCACAGTACACACCACAGAGAACAACACGACCAGACAAGCGGAGAGAGCCAGGCCGCGACTGGACGAGAAATCCATGCCCTGGTCGTCAAGGGTGGTCACAGAGAGATGACTAACTTCAAGGCCGGGCACGTAAAGCGCATCGGGCAAGTAGACACTGCCCCTAGGGCCAGCAAATCGGATGACACCAACACCGTGAACAGGGAGATCTTGGTTGGAGCCGGTATGTACAGAACGGATGGACCCAACGGGCCCGAGGGTCACAAACGACAACCGACATGAGGTCATATGATGCGTGGCCCCTGAGTCAATGATCCAAAGACCAGGGGATGCTCGAGTGGACGATAGAACAAGACAGACAGCAACGGTGCCACGGGAGGAGAGGGGAGAAGATCCACCAGGACGAGTAGGAAGTGTACGAGACTGTCACTCTTCAATCCATTCATGATCATCAGAGCTAGTGGCAAGGCAGCAGTGTGAAGAGAGGGGGCACCACGACAGCGGCGGAGGAGAAGAGGACAGCCACCCACCCTGTGACCGCCACTGTGAGGCACAGCAATCCTGTAAACGTGGCCTCGGCAACTGCGGCAGACGCGGATGCGACAAGGACCCCTGTGACGACGTGCGGTGTGATCGGTGTGATCTCTTGGGGACCATCGGTGGGAGTCATTACTACGGCTATGGTGGACGCACGGATGGAGCCGACAGCACTGGACGTTGCATTTGCGGCAGAGGAGGCTGCTGTGGTGACAGAAGCTACCGCTGTTGTAACTTGTGCGGGGATGTTTGCAACGGCGGTAGCTAGTAGCGTGAGAGAAGCTATAGCGTGTGCATAGGCCTTAGATGCACGTCCAACCGCTGTTTGAGTCAAGGCACGGCAGGCTCTGGATGTGCCTGCAAACGTTGCGACAGCACCAGCAGCTGCGTCAACGATGACTCCAGCCAAGCTAATGGAGTCGGTGTGGGCGAAAAAGTAGAGGAATCACACCGGTCACTTCAGGTGCCGCTAACGGCTCAGCTGATCCAACTGCTGCAGGGGCTCAGGTTGGAGGAGGAGCAGCTGCAAAGGAGAGGTTGGATAACTGAGAGCCCCGAGGAGGGTGCATCCTTGGAGACAAAGGCGGTGATGGTGGCAAGCCGTCCGGCGTGTAGACTTGTCCGTTTATCTCCTCCTCACCCTCCTTTAGCTCACACTCAGCTACTGTATCAATGTCCACTTGCCAATACGTGTTGTCTAGCATGCGGAACCACAATGGAGTATCGTCGTCAATGGGTGGGGGTTCATCAAAGACGCGAGGGTCCTCTCACCCACTGTTGTCATGCAGAGTTGCTGTGCGCGGGGAGTCAAGTTTCTCGTCCGGTGGGCAGTCAAGAGGTGGTGAATCGAGGGTGACAGAGTGGGGACTGCCAGTGCAGCTGAGAGTGGTGTGAATGCGGTGAGAGCACCACACTATGCACCAGGATTGATGTGATGCACGGAGAAGTGTGGCACGGAGTAGAGAGACTGGGTTCGGCACTATGGTGGTGTGAAAGTGCTGCCTGCTGCACGAGAGAAGTAGGAGGAGCTATGTGCACAACGGAGAGCGCTTGAAGGTGTGGCTCGCACTGAGGTGCTAGGCCGAGAGACTACAGTGAGCGGTAGGGCAAGAACTATGTGAGAGTGCCGCTGAGCTGTGCTGGTCCAATGTACAGCCGTGCACTAAGACTGGTATGACGGCAATTGCTACCGTTGGAGAGAGCAGAACCGCACGCTGCTTGGTAGATGGTGGCAGTAGTTGTCCGTGCGACAAGCACAGGTAATGCGGTATGCAAACAGACGGGGGATCCCCTATGGGTTCCGCCGGGAAGCTCCGTAGACAGAGCAAACCGCGGTGCTACTGCGGACGTGATGAGGAACGATGGGTGACAAGACTGCCATAGGTTCTTGCTGCTGAGACTGCCACAGACAGAAATGGTGGGCTGTTGTGAGAACGCCGCGAGCTCCTTGTGGACGTGGGTTCCACGACGATGGTTCCGCAGATCTAAAGTCAAGGAGCTGCAAGGGCGAACAATTATGGCTGTGATACCAAAAGTTGCTATGCAGCTTCCTAGCTGAGCTGAGTGGAACGGGTTGGATGAGCACAATGAAGCATGGGACACGCCATAGATGTGGTCAACGCTTATGCCTTAGAAACCAACTCACACTAAGACAAAATGAGTAAGGAGGAGCAAGAAAGATAAGCACCGGTGAGCACACACCCTCACCGAGCATCACGCTTGGGTGGACAAGTGCCGCCACCCAAGGGTCGAGCCCGACCACTCGGATAGGACCGAGGGTGGCTACTCACCAGTGCACGGCAAACACCGGAACGGTGGCCTCCAAAGGATGGGCACCTGGGAAATATGCATCTGCCCCAAAACACTTAAAGGCAACAAAGCATGATGCAGGGCACGGCAGTGAAAGTGTACGGGCCATAGCATCCACCGCATCACAGGATCATAGAAGTCATGCATTGAGCATGTATGTGCTAGAATGCACACCAAGGTCCAGCAGTATCTTCATCACGCCAGAGGCTCCAGTCAAGGTGGGCTCCCATAGAGAAGCTTCTAGGAACCTTCCTAACCACTTACCGCGACACTAGGCGTCAGCGCTAGGTCAGCGTGTGAAAACGGTCACAAGTCAGATGCAAAAACTGCAAAAATCTAGGTTGGGACACCTACAGAGTGTCAAGAAGCTCAAATTTGAATGTAATTGTAGAGAGATATGACAACTGACAAGAAAACGACATAAACACCAGTTGCGGCTCTCGGCAAGTGACGCATGTGTAGTGTCAGTTTGTCCTACAACTGACCTTAAATCATTGTTTTGGCCATAAACCTGAGCAGAGGTATCCAAACACACCACCGTCTGAGCCTAGAGATGCAGAATCTCAAGCCGGACACTACAACTGGTCACACAAACAAATCCGGTGTTGATTGGTGGACAAACAATGCAAAACATGCAAATCGGGCTTGAGAGCCAGTCCATCGAGAAAACTCAACCGCCTGGAGAAAATCCGAAAAGGACCCCGGCAAGCACTTGGGATGTCGTGGCAGCTGTCTGCCAGCTTCTAGTACACGGAGCTACCACTCGTCGATGCCCTGGCGCCAGCTGCGTCCGCATCATGGATCATGTCGTCATGCTCTCCAGTAGCGTCGCTCCATACCACCAGTACTGGGTGTACAGATAATCAGCACATCATCGCTCATGATAGGTGGAAGCCACACAAACCAACATCCATGACGTCTCCCCAAGTATGCTCATAGTCAGTTAATCTATACATGTATGTGCGGAGTGTGGGAGACAAGAAGGCATAGAGCTATAAGTGGCCAACGAACTTCAACAGATGAAGCTCTTACTTGTCCGTTTAAGAAAGAGAGATGGGCCAGCGTCACTCTACACGTAACCTGCATGATGCTTAGGCGCTCACCTCAGGTTGCACAGAAGGCTGTTGAACCATAAGCACATGGCAAGTAGGTGAGAAGATGCAAGGAAGCTTCCTAGCAATACTCCCCTTGATCAGGCGTTAGTGCCTCATCAGACAGTGACGACAGTCACAAGTCGTGCACGCAACGGCAAGAGTTTGGCTAGGGGACACAAGGCAAAGTGTCTAAATGCTTCAATAGCATTTGCAGAGAGAGTTAACAAATGACAGGTCCATAACCTAAATACCTGCCGCGGCGCACAGCGGGTGTCGCACGCGACGGTCCAAGACCTGTCCTAAAACCAGCCCAAAACCACTGTTTTGGCCATAACTCCGTGCACACATGTCAAAATGCCACACCGTCTAAACCTAGACGTGCAAGATCACAAGACAGACGCTACGACTGGTCACATGCATGTATCCATCATCAGACTGTGGACACGCATAAAAACACATGCAAATCAGGCTCATGGCTAGTCCGCCGAAAAGACTCCTGCAGGCTCCAGAAAAACACTAAGGAGTCCCGGTAGTGTCCGGGGCTCCGGAACGGTAGTCGGCGAGGTCCAAGCAGGTAGTCTGCCGCCCGTCGTCCCTCTGATGTCACCAGGACCCACCTCAAGGATCTGCATGAGTATGGACACGGCCGAGTGGTCACAGTAGACTGTACAAGAACGTCACAAATCACAACACTCCCCCATGACCCGATGGTACGCATGTCCATACACATGTAGTACTGGGACAAGTACAGTAGTGAGTGTGAAACAGATGAGAAACAGACACACATCCCACACTCAACCACCCTCGGGCATGGGGCAAAGCCGAACAGAACGAATGGCCACCATGAACTTTCTGCGAGCTAGTGCCTTCATCAAGAAATCAGCACAGTACATATCAGTGCCAACCCACATGACGGAGATCATGTGTCGCTCCACCAGATCACGCACAAAGTGATGCTCAGCCGCAATGTGCTTCGTGCGAGCGTGAAATACACCGAAGTTCTCTGCAATGGCAAGAGCACTCTCGTTGTCGCAACGAAGCACAATGGCGGGTACTCACTGACCAAGCTCAAGAAATAGGCGCTGCAGCCATACCGCCTCAGCAGCCCCTGCGCCCAAAGCAACGTACTCTGCCTCCAACGAGCTACGTGTGATGCAGACCTGCTTCCCGCAACGCCAAGACAAAGCGGTACCACCGAGCAGGGACACGTAGCCAGTACGGCTGCGTCCATCTGGGTTCCAAGCCCAGTCGCTATTAGTGTAGCCATTAATAACCATCAAACACTGTCGACGAAAGCAGAGTCCGAGGTACAGTGTGGAGACCACGTATCGAACCACTCCCACAGCCGCGTGAAGGGCTCTAGCACGAGAAGCCTGCAAGAACTGAGCGAGGAGGTTGACAGCGAAAGCGATGTCAGGACGTGTGGTAGTGGCCAGGGACATAAGAGATCCGATGAGACGGAGATACAAGGTCACGTCCATTGTCTCCCCCTGCTATGTGGGATGATCCACCTACAGGGCATCGTGCCCATCGGGTGTAAGAGGTGTGGAAGCAGTGGGCACTGCACCAAGCAAATTGCTGAAACGCTCCCCCACAACTCGTGCATATCGGGCCTGATGCAGCAACAGCGTCCGACGCCTGCGATCTCGCACGATCTCCATACCAAGAAGCACCGATGCAGGACCGAGGTCCTTCATCCTGTAGGCAGTCTGAAGGACAGCCTTGGCCTCCTTCACGGCCTACAAGAACGGAGATGCAAGCAGAAGGTCATCGACATAGACTAGGATGGCGGTGAACCGCTCGGGTGTCGGCAGGATGAAGAGAGAGGGATCTGCCTCGCTCTATACATATTTCGCATGAGTCAAAGTGCCGGTGATCTTTGAGTTCCAACACCGCGGAGACTGCTTGAGGCCGTACAAGGACTTGTGCAAGCCCCAAACCTTGCCACCGTCCTCAAAGCCTGGTGGCTGAGCCACGTAAATCTCCTCATCCAGAGAGCCATGAAGGAACGCATTGTTCACATCCATCAGGTACCGTTCCTGGTCATGCTGAGCCACTACACCGAAGAGAGCTCGAGCTGAGGTCATGCGGTGGACAGGGGCAAAATTGTCAGTGTAATCAATGCCCTCAATGTGAGAGTACCCCTTGACCACCAAGCGGGCCTTGTAGCGTTCGAGTGAGCCATCTGGTTTCACTTTCTTGCGAAAGACCCACTTGACCTGAATCGCCTTCTTCCCAGGCGGAAGGTCGACGAGCTCGTAGACTCCATGCTCCAGGATAGCGTGAAGCTCATCCTCGCAGGCACTTCGCCAAGCGTCAGCATCCTGTGATGAGAGAGCTTCCCTCAGGGTGCTCGAGTCGGACGCCACAGAGGGAGAGCTCTGCGTGGCAAGGACACACGCCTCAGTGCTAGGCCTGACGACTACAAGATCAGCAGCTGCATCACAAGCGATATGGAACTCGCGATTGACCAGATCGTGCCCTACGGGACAAGTTGGATGAACCTCTGTGAGCTCAGTGCATACACTCAGGCCTAGGGCCTTTTTTCCGGGGTCACCATTCACGATGATGCGAGAGGGACGCCTGGGTGCGGGGCCCGACGCTCGTTGAGCTTCGGAATCCAGTGGTCGAAGACGGCCACCAGGCTCACGGGAGTAACCTGGGCTCGAGAAGCGCACCTCACACTCAGGGACAGGCATGACCACGGCTTGTGAGGGCTGAGACAAGGCAGCCGGTGATGCCGTGCGAGGAGACGCGTGTGTGGGGGACACGGGGCTGGACGTGACAGTAGGAGCAGGCAAGACTGGACCTGACACAGAGGCAAGAGTGCCACCAGACACAGGTACGGGAGTAGACGAGACTGGACCAGACACAGAAACAGGAGTGCCGGCTGACGCAGGTACTGGCGCAGAAGTGGGCGCGGGAGCTGATGCAGGGACACTTGTGGGGTGTAAAACAGGCTGTACGGGCGAGGTATCTGGACCGACAGCGATGATCGTTGGGTCATCAAGGGCCAGAGACCGAGAGGTGAAGGGGGCTCGAACGGACACATCAGCCCGATGAGAGGTGCTTGCTGGCGTATAAATCTCCCCCATCCGCCGAGAACCCTCACAGGTAGGAACGTGTGTGGCGGAGAGTGCCGTGATCCAAGTCAGGTCACGGTAGGTGAGAGACTCAAAAAAAGCGTGTCGCGGGACTGAATGATGCGACAATGAGCAAGGTCCCAGAAGTGCCAAGCCTTCGACCACGGGGAAATGCCTAAAAAGGCACACAAGCGGCCCCGAGGTGAGACCTTGGACCCCTACTGGTCCTCGATGTACCAAACGGAGGCCAAGGATCCCCAGACGCGAGCGAGACGAAGGTTAGCACGATGTCCAAACCAGAGCTAATACTGTCTAATATGGTCCGGAAGTGGACCGTGCGCGAGGTGGTTCCAGACCTACGTCATGTAGGCAAAGCCCTCAAAAGCGAAGGACTCAGGGAGACCGCACTCAAACCACATAGCGCGAACCGCATCCTCCATGGTGCGGTTCCAACGCTCGGAAACACCGTTCTGCTGAGGGGTAGCAGGAGCGGAGACCAGGTGAAAATTCCCGTGCTCGGCAAAGAATCCATCCATCTCGCCAAGGAACTCACCTTCGCGATCCGAGCGGAAAGTATACAGTGTGTGACGTGACTGACGCTCAGCCATCACTAGCAAGAGTCAAACCGCAAGGGCGGCGTCGCTCTTCTAACGCAGGCTGTAGATCCACTGCATCCGGGTAAAGTCATCAATCACAGTCAGAATATACCGACTCCGATCAGATAGGGACTCAACCGGAAGAGGACCAAGAAGATCCAAGTGAACTAACTCGAGAGGCCGAAGCGCTTGGGAACGAGAGTCAAGGTAGGTGCATCAGTGCATCTTCCCCTGAGCACAAAAGAGACAGCCGGTCTTGGGTGGCTTCTCAAAAGAAGCCGCATCAAGACCAAGAGCTCGGTGTGTCCGAATGAGGTTCGACACAATAGCGGAGCCCACGTGACACAAACGGCAATGAAGCAACCACTGGTGTTTCAGAGACAACAACAGTGACAAAAACCCGAGCGCAGGAGGAAGGGGAGCAAGGGGAGGAGGTACGAGAGACGCGATACAGATCATCGACGACAGAGGCATGAAGGACAACACTACGAGTTTCAGTAGCAGTCACAGTCGCTGAGTCTGCGGTATGCTCCATAGAGAGACCCATCAGTGTGCAGGCACGCACAGAAAGGAGGCTGAGCTCAAGATCAGGCACAAACAACACGTCAGAAAGGTACAAGGGGCCAGACGGGCCGTCAAAACATACAACCCCAACACCATGGACTGGAAAGGACTGACCAGAGCCTATACGGACAGAACAGACAGACATAATAGGACCGAGAACAACAAAATCACTACGACGACACGTCATGTGATGAGTGGCACCCGAATTGATGATCCAAGTGCCACCGGAGTCACGACTAGTGGACTTCACTATACAACGGGCAATGGAACACTCGGCATGAGAGGGACGCCGAGCCGTCACTGGGGAGGAACGACGGAGGACACAAAGATGAGACTCATGAACCCAATCAGTGCAGTCAGGCCCATTATCATCACATGCTAACTGTGCTCCTCCACACGCGTCGTCACGAGTCATAGGAACGGACGGACAGACAGTCTGTGGACCACCCGACGATGACAACACACTCGCACGTCCTTGAAAGTGGAGCGCCAGAAGGTGTCGGAGCTCAGCGATGGTGCGGTCGCGTGGGTCCGGATCGCTGCTACTCGCCGGTGGAGAAGCGGGAACGGTTGTAGTCGTGGCCGCCACACGTCTGGAGGATGGCGAGGATGACGTGCTGGGCGTGGAGCAGAGGGCGTGTGCAGCCTGGAGCCCACGAGTAATCCGCGCCCAGTCGAACGGCTGCTGGCACTTGGTGTAGTGATGGGCGCCTCCACAGTTGTAGCAGTGAACAGAACGTCCACTGCTACCACTGGAGGATGACTGCTGCTGTGACTACTGCTGACCTGATCCACGCATCCCCTTCTTCTTCTTCCCCGGAGCTGCTACTGCAACACCCTATGTCTGAGTGGGTGTGGGTGAGGCCAAAGAGGAAGAGGAAGACGAGGACGTGATGGAGGATGAAGAAAGAGACTGCAAGAGGGATGATGGTGGTGATGCGACGACTGCTGCAGCAAGGGAAGTCTCCTGATGAGCCACTGCTGCCTCGCGGGCTCAAATCACCTGGAGGAAGAGCTCATGCGCCCAAGGGAGAAGGCGTAGAGTGGCTGAAAAGGGCTCGAGGACAGCGTCACTGTACCGTGTGAAGATGTCAGTATACTCAAGGCGAACTCCGAGCATCATCGTACGGAGCGCCCACAGCTATGTGCCTCCGGAGGTCCCAAGGCGCATGTAGATGCGCATGGTGTGTCGCCAGTAATCGGCTGCAGGCTCTGCAAGCCCCTGATAGAGAGAGTGGAAGGCACGAATGTGTGCTGCACGGGTGATGTGCGTCTCTGCGGCCAGCAGGGATAAGGCCGGATCCCAACCTCCGCACGGATCGGCGTCGGTGCCTGTGCCGGGCTCGCCAAGGAAGGGGCGGAAGTCAACGACGGTCTCGCGTGGCATGGCATACAGGAGTGCGCGCATCGCTCTGGCTGCTGTCAGCACCTGTGCTGGGATTGTAGGCTGATACGGGTTGTGGTATTAGGGCCACACGCCCTCTAATGTAGCCCAAACTTGAAAGAGGATCTCCCAGTATTCGAAGTCGTCCTCAGTGATGTACCGTAGAGGTGGTGTCTCAAAGTCCTTGGGTTGCCGCTCCGTGGGGAGAGCAACCGCAGGCCGAGGGGGACGAGGGATGGGGAAGACTCCTGGAAGGGGATAGTCACCGGGATAGTCGGGTGACAATCACACTGTAGGAATCCGAGGAGATCTAGTGCCCGTCTATAGCTGACAGAGGCGCTCCTAAAGAACTCCAATCTCATGATCCGGGGAGTCGTCTGTCATGCCTGGCATGAATGGCTCATCATCCGGGAGGTCATAAGGTGGTGGGTCAGGTCGAGCTCCTATAATGGGTGCCTGAGCCGATTGCTGTGTAGAGACCGCGACGCCGACAGCTCCCTCGGAAACCTGTCGTGGGACTGTGGACTGGACACGCAAAAGCTCAGTCAACGTACGGATGGCATCAGTCTGCTCCCACTGTAGGCAACGCATCTCAACCTGCTGGCTCCGTAGATCCTCAATGGCTTGCAAGCGTGGGCTCAGGACCCCAGAAGAGGAGGAGGAGGGATCATCTGTCACCTTCCCCTTGTTGTCCGACGAGTTCATGTCGCCTCTCAGTATGGGTCGACATGTCATGTTTGTCTGATTTCAAAAGCGTCAGCGTTTCTCAAAGAGTTGAGACGCTGGCAATTTTTGACTGTCTGGCCAAGACTTTTGCCAAGTATGGTGCTGATGTTAGCAGGTGTTTACTGACGTCAGCACGACCTGATGATGTCAGCAAGCAAAAATGCTGACGTCGGCTCGACTCCCTCCCTCCTTTTTTCTCTCTTCTTCTTCTTCTCTCGCGATTCTGAGCGAGCATGCAGCCGCTCCGCGGCGGCTGCACGAAAGCTGCGTGGAGGCTGCGTAGTAGCTTTTGCTCAGCTGCTGTTGTAGCTGTGCTGTCAACTGCAGCAGCAGCTGCGTGGTTGCGTGAGCGGCAGTGGCAGCGGCGGCTGCGAAGTGCCACTACTACTGCTGCGCACTGCGGTCGCTACTCGCTGTTGCCGCCGCGCGCTGCTGCTGCGCTCCTATTGCTGCAGCTATTGTGGCTCCGCGGCTGCCGCTGCTGCTGCTGCGCTGCTGTTGCTGCCGCTACTGCTGCTCTGCTGCTGCCGCCGCTGACGTCGCTCGCTGCTGCTGCCGCGGCCGCCGCTGCGGCTACAGACGGTGGCTGCACTTGCTACAGCCGCCACGCGCTGCTGTAACTACTGCCATGGCGCTGCTGCTGCCGCTGCGGCTGCTGCTGCTCTGCTGCTACGCTACTGCTGGCACGGTGGCAAGGCCGCTGCTACGGTCTCACGTGATGGGTGTAGGCTGCGTCGACGACGACCTGCTGTCTTCGAATGGCCCCAGTGGATCTGCTGCAGCAGTGACTCTCATTGCTACTGCTCTGCTGCGTCTCTGTTGCACAGCTCAGTGAGAACTCTCACTGCTCTGATACCATGAGAAGATGCAAGGAAGCTTCCTAGCAACACTCCCGTTGATCAGGCGTCAGTGCCTGATCAGACAATGACAACAGTCTCAAGTCCTGCACGCAACGGCAAGAGTTTGGCTAGGGGACACAAGCTAAAGTGTCTGAATGCTTCAATAGCATTTGCAGAGAAAGTTAACAAATAACAGGTCCATGGCCTAAACATCTGCCGCGGCGCACAGCGCGTGTCGCACGCGGAGGTCCAAGAGTTATCCTAAAACTGGCCAAAAACCATTGTTTTGGCCATAACTCCGCGCACACATGTCTGAATGCTATGCCGTCTGAAATTAGACGTGCAGGATCACAAGACGGACGCTACGACTGGTCACATGCATGCATCCATCATCAGACGGTGGACACGCATACAAAAACATGCAAATCGGGCTCATGGCCAGTCCGCCGAAAATACTCCTACAAGCTGCAGAAAGACATTAGGGAGTCCCGGCAGTGTCCGGGGCTCTGGAACGGTAGTCGACGAGCTCCAAGCTAGTAGTCCGCCACCCGTCATCCCTCCGATGTCACCAGGACCCGCTTCAGGGATCTGCATGAGTATGGACACGGCCGAGTGGTCACAGTAGACTGTACAAGAACGTCAAAAATCACAACATGCACGGGAGTGGGTGTGACAGAGGGGACTAACAATGGCACGAGATCAGATGTGCCACAGCGGACTGCTGCTCATACGGGATCAGGTGTACCAGAGGGAACCGACAGTGGCACGGGATTGTTGTGCTTTGTGCCGTTCCTGTACAGTTTACTGTGACCACTCGGCCGTGTCCATACGCGTGCAGATCCCTGAGGCAGGCGGCCCTGGTGACACCGGCGCGACGACAGGCGGCGGACTACCCGTCTGGAGCTGACCGACCACTGTTCCAGAGCCCCAGATGTCACCGGGACTCCTTGCTGTGACTTCTACGTCTTGCAGGCGCCTTTCAGCGGACTGGGCATGAGGCCCATTTGCATGTTTTTGCATTACATACTCGCTGTCAGTCAATGGATGCATGCATGTGACCAGTCGTTGCGTGCGTCTTTTGATTCTGAACGTCTAGGTTCAGACGGCGTAGGATTCTGACATGTGTGCGCAGAGTTACGGCCAAAACAGTGGTTTTGGGCCGGTTTTAGGACAGCTCTTGGACTGCCGCGTGCGACACCCACCGTGCGCCGCGGCAGGTATTAATGCCTTGGACCTGTCAGTTGTCATCTCTCTCTGCATTTACTAAGCTATTGAAGCTTATGAGACTTTGCGCGTCTCCCTAACCTGATCTTTGCTGTTTCCTGCACCTACCTGCTTGCTAGTGCGTCAGTTGACTAGACAGTGTCGCCACGTCAACAGCAGCAAGGCTAGGAAGCTTCCTAGCAGTTTCTTATGGTATCAGAGCAGTGAGACAGATCTCACCGAGCTGCGCAGCAGAGACGGAGTAGAGCAGCAGCAGTGAGAGTCACCGCTGCAGCAGATCTTCTGGGACCCGTTGGAGACGGTCGACCGCCGTCAACGTGAGACCGCAGCTGCAGAGACAGCAGCAGCGACGCGTACCACCACGCAGAGAGGCGTGGCGGCGGCGGTGCCAGCAGTCCTCCCACAGCCGCAGCAGCTGAGTTGCAGCAGCAGCGCAGCAACCACAGCCGCAGCAGCAGCGTGTTAACAGCCGCGGCAGCAGCAGCGCAGCAGCAGCGGCGGCAGCAGCAGCGCAGCAGCCGCAGCGGCGGCGGCGGCAACAGCAGCACCAGCAGCCGCAGCGCAGCTGCAGCAGCAGAAGCAGCGGCGGCACCGGCGGCAGCAGCGGCAGCAGCAGCAGCGTGCTGCGCAGTAGCGCAGCAGCAGCAGCAGCAGCACAGCAGCGCGACAGCGCGGCAGCAGCAACGGGCGGCGGCGGCAGCGAGCTGCTGCTGCAGCGCGCAACAGCAGCAGCGGCAGCGTGCAGCGGCTGCTGCCACCGCCGCACACGCAGCCACGTAGCTGCTGCTGCAGCTGCTCGCGCAGCTACAGCAGCAGCTGGGCGGAAGCTGCGCGGCAGCTTCCACGTAGCCTCCGCGCAGCCGCCACTGGGCAGCTGCACGCTCGCGCAGAACCGCGAGCGAAACCAAAAAAAAAAAACCGTCAGCGTCGACGCTGACGTCAGCATTTTGCTTGCTGACGTCATCAGGTCGTGCTGACGTCAGCAACCACCTGCTGACGTCAGCACCATACTTAGGCAAATTTTTGCCGGAAGGTCAAAAGTTGCCAGCATTGCAACTCCTCGAGAAACGCAGACAGCACTGCAATCCGACAAACTTGACCCGTCGTCCCATACTGAGCGGCGACATGAGTTCGCCCGACGACAAGGACAAGGCGCCAGCTGATCCCTCCTCCTCTTCTTTAGAGGTCCTCAGCCCTCGCTCACGGGCGATCGCGGACCTACGCAGCCAGCAGGAGGAGATGAGTCGTCTGCAGCGAGAGCAGACTGAGTCGATTCGCATGCTGACAGAGCTTCTGCGTGCTCAGTCCACGGCTCCCTCGCGGACTTCTCGAGGAGCTGCCGGTCTTCTAGCATCCGCACAACACTCGACTCGGGTGGCCACGACAGGGATTCTGCCTTCCGCACCTCTCGCACCTCCTGGCGCACACTCTCCACTACCTGAGGACCTCTCTGATGACGAGTCACTCATGCCAGGTTTCGAGGATGACGCCCAGGAGCGGGAGATCCGTCTTCTACGGGAGCGTCTTCGTCAGCTGCAGACGAGCATGCGACCTCCACCTGCGTCTCCGATGCGACCATCATTTCCTTCCCTCGGAGATCACCCTCTTCCAGGCTTCTTCCCTGTCTCCCGGCCTCCTCAGCCTGCGGCTGCCCTTCCCACGGAGCGGCAGCCAAAGGACTTTGAGGCGCCACCCCCACGGTACATCAGCGAGGATGGTTTTGACTGCTGGGAGATTCTGTTTCAGGTGTGGGCCACCTCCGAGGGAGTCTGGCCTTACTACCACAGCCCATACCAGACTACAGACCCAGCACAGGTGTTGACAGCTGCCCGGGCCATGCGAGGACTTCTCTACGCCATGCCACGCGAGACTGTCATCGACTTCCGCCCCTTTCTTGGCGAGCCAGGCACCGGCACCGGAGCTGATCCTCGTGGAGGCTGGGATCTGACGCTGTCCCTACTGGCCGCAGAGACGCACGCCACGCGTGCGTCCCACATCCGCGCTTTCCATTCGCTTCGTCAGGGACCAGCGGAGCCTGCGGCGGATTACTGGCGACGCGCCATGCGTATCTACACGCGCCTGGGTACCTCAGGGGGTACACAGCTGTGGGCACTTCGGGCAATCATGCTCGGAGTTCGCCTCGAGTACACCGACATCTTCGACCGGTACAACGAGGCCATTCTCGAGCCCTTCTCCGCCTCCATGCAGCTGCTCCCCTGGGCGCATTAGCTTTTCCTCTAGGTGACGTCGACTCGCGAGGCCGCAGTGGCACATCAGGAGGCGTCTCTCGTTGCAGCAGTCATCGCCTCACCACCATCTTCCATCCTGCAGTCACCCTCATCCATGGTTTCATCCAGCTCCACCACGACCGCATCTTCCTCCTCCTCCTCAACCCCGTCTACACCCACGCAGACGCAGGGCGTCGCAGCTGCCGCCCAGGGGAAGAAGAGGAACAGGAAGGGCGGATCGGGCCAGCAGCAGCTGTCATCCAGTGGTAGCAGTGGGCGTTCCATCCACTGCTACAACTGTGGAGGTGCCCATCGCTACACCGAGTGCCAGTAGCCGCTTGACTGGGGGCGCATCACCCGCGGACTTCAGGCGGCCCATGCTGCTCGTACCGCGTCCGGCACGTCGTCCGCACACTCCTTAGGACGCGCGGCGACCACAACTGTAGCTGTTCCCGAGTCCTCGCCAACGAGCAGCAGTGATCCAGACCCCCGTGACCGCACCATTGCCGAGCTACGTCACCTTCTGGCGCTTCTCTCACAGGGAGGTGCGAGTGTGTTATCATCGTCGAGTGGGTCACAGACTGCTTGTTCGTTTGCCTTTGTGACTCGTAATGATACGTGTGGGGGAGCACAGTCCGCATGTGATGAGGATGGTCCTGACTGCACAGACTGGATCCGTGAGGCTCACCTTCGTGATGTACGTCGTTCTGTCCCACAGACGGCTCAGCGTCCCTCTGATGCCGAGTGTTCCATTGCTCGTTGTACAGTGACGTCCACCGGTCGTGACCCCAGTGGCACTTGGATCATCGATTCCGGTGCCACTCACCACATGACGTGTCGTCGCAGTGACTTTGTGGTTCTTGGTCCCGTCACGACTGTTCGTTCTGTTCGTACAGGCTCTGGTCAGTCCTTACTAGTCCACGGTGTTGGGGTTGTATGTTTCGATGGTCCGTCTGGCCCCTTGTATCTCTCTGACGTGCT
>SZWC01000142.1:166522-179113 GCA_023375785.1 Penium margaritaceum | reverse complement strand
GGGGGGGGGGGGGGGGGGGGGGGGGGGCGGGGGAATCATAAGTCACAAGAAGGACGCAAGCACAGGTGTGGCACCTCGGACATGTTTCTTAGAAGGCAACTGACGTAACATACCGCACAGGAGCGGGCATCAGTACATTTGTCTGATGAAGTTCTCATAGCTGTGATGCAACTTTCGATGGGATCGATCGCAGAGACAGGATGGAGCATGACAGACATCTCAAGTTCAATATCAACAAGGTGACAACTGACCAAGAGACTGGTAAGTCTGGAAAAGAGCCAGGCTGACCAAGGGGACTTGGGCAGCTTTGCTAGGCAATTCAGAGTGTGTCGGGCGCATTGACCATCCCAACACCCCACCCCCCTCCTGTTGAACCAACGATGTCACAAACCACTCTTCCCGCCCTCCTCCTACCAGTCCCTTAAACACTTCTCTGGAAATTGAGCAGAAGAGAGTGAGCAAGGCTGTTGGAAAGGGCAGACATAGATGTGGGCACTCACGTTTGAGCCTGCTTTCCAGGTGCCTTTGCTGCAACTGTGGATGGTGTTGATGCAGGCTTTTCTTCAGGCACCCAGGAGAGCCGAGGAGCACCAGCACCGCCAATGAATTGAGGTGTCTTTGAATGCAGGCCCTGTTCAGATAGGAAAGAAGACCACATTCCACATCACTACAAATTTGACAATCAGAATCTTGCATAAGTAATTTCCAGAAACTGCTCAGTTAATCAAGCTAGAGCAACCGCTTTTGTGTTGAAAAGGCACCCAAAAAGGCAGGCAACAGCTGGCTGTGCAGAATACCGGAGACATCCAGTACAGGATTGGTGAACCATTGCCTTTGTCTCACCTTAGCGAGCTTCTCAATGTTCTGGCACGCGCGGATGGTTGCCGAAAGATCAGCTTTCTGTTCTTTCTGCACATGGCAAACAAAATCATCAGGAGAATGCCTTGCCAACCACACATGGAAAAACATCACACATCAGTCAACGCAGGAGCTTCAACTCACTAGCTTCTCAGCCTCCTCTCCTTTTGCAGCTCGTTGAGACTTTGTGACTTCCTGAAGAGAGGCGCCAACAGTTTTGATTTTCTTCTTCGCGTCTTCCTCCGCTGTCGTTAGTCTGAACCACATGCATTGGCCACAGCCATCATGAGACCATCAGATCAAGGCAACGAAGCAGGCGGAGGACGCACAAGTTTTGCTCTAGTGGCAAAAACAACCGCATACTGACCTTGCTAGCCATTCTTCATGGACTTCCTTAAAATCTTCTCCTAGTCGATCGGAAGGCTGACCTGTGACAATCTTGTAGCCACAAAGAGGGTTGGTTGCATTCGGTGTCTGCATCCAAAGTTTTAAAGGGCAAGCAAGAACACGTTAGAGCTAGTCATGGATGTGAAGTGGATGCATCAGTCGCTGCTGCGCACAGCATGATTGAGTTACTGTCAATGCTCTATGCGAGTAACTCCCTCCCAAGGATGCCTTTGGTCAGAAAAAATTTGAGGTACAGTGCAAATTGCGTCAGGAAATCTCAGAGAGGTACCCCCAACCATTGTTTTGGGTAGAAAACGTAAAAAAAAAGAGACAGGGGAGGTCAAACAGCAGAGCTCAGCTGCTGATCTCAATTCCTCGCTATCAATCACAAAAAGCCAAACTGATAAGGGGGGTTCAACTGCATGTAAAAGTCGAGGCACCCTAATGAATCCAATAGCCCATATGACACTCTGAGGTATCATTCTGCCCTTACTGTCGCACCGAATAGACTAGACCCCTGCCACACGCAACACACATTCAGAACGGCCAACTGAGAGACCTGAAGTAGACCGTGGGTGTCCACAGGCACAGGTTCTGCGCTTCAGTATGAGGAGCCTGTAATTCCTCAGCTTCAGAACACCAAGTCAGAAGGCCAGAGATCCCTTCCATCAGCAGCACAGCTCAATGCAAGTCCAAAGCAATCCTTCTGAAAGCATGGGGCTCTTAGCACAAGAGCGTACTTTGTGAGCAAGTTGGTTGAAGGTGTACAATAGCGCCTCAATGTGAACCGGACTCAACTCTGCTCCCTTCTTCTTCGGTATTAGCTCCTGGACACAAAAGAATGAGATACATGCAGGGAAGACCAAGTAGGGTGAGGAAACTCACAACCAGCAAGCCCATTTGGTGTGCCCACTTGAGAACACAGTGGTGACACCATCTGAACTGCAAGGGCCTGTAATGTAGGAGGTGCTGGCTCAAATCCTTAGCCAGCAGTCCCAATGGCAACTGCGGCCCATTCTGGACATGCCTTTCACTAGCTGGCCAAAAGGGACGAGAAGGAAGAGAACCTCACAACTTTGGGCATAGAAGGATTCAATGCCTCTTAAGCTACCTTGATAACAATCTACCAGCGTTTCATTCAGGCAGAGTAAAACTGCCCAAATAAAATGGCCGTGGGAGATGCAGGAATCCCTTTCTTTTAAGCACTGAAACCACGGGGAGGGGGGGGGGGGGGGGGGGGGGGNGGGGGGGATGGGACCTGGATCCTCTTGTCTGGGTGCTTCACCCAGGCCCAGGGAAACAAAAGGAAGGACACAGGATTTCAGGTCCTGTGGTTGCGGCTTCAGCTCGTCAGTTGCCGTTCGGCGAAGGAAGCATTCATTCGCGAGCTGAAGTCGCGTCCCCCAGGTGATGACTTCGATTCGTCCTTGGCGACGAGTCGATACGTCGCCAATGACAAATCCATTCGTCTCCGCCACAGCTGTTCTCTTCTCTAGTCCTTGCCATCACCCACTCGACTCTTGGACATCGTCTGCTCCACCCTTTGCCGATTCCGCTTCTCCCACAGACCAGCAGACAAGCAGGCAATGAGTGGCAGCAGCAGCGGCAACATAGGCGGCAGCAGAAGCAGCAGCAGCAATAACGGCAGCAGCCGCAGCAGCAGTAGCAGATGCGGCGACGACAGGACATGCCTCGTCCTTTTCTTTTTCCCAAGAGGGGAGCAGGAACTGGGACACTACCCCCTCCCTCTCCCCCCCCCCCGCACCTCCATCCCCGACGAAAGAGGGGAATCGGTTGTTTTAAAACGGGCATTTCAAAAGGCCGCTTTAAAAAGGCCCGTTCCAATCAGGGTAGCGATTAAGGTGACAGAAAACGAGCTGATGACAGCAGAATAAGCTCCCTTAAGCAAATCGACTTCAGTAAATGGAAAAAGGAGCAGCAACAGACCACAGCACCTTGATGAGTGCCACCACAGACGGGAGAAGCGTTCTTGCGTCAGCCGGTGCAGTATGTGGAGAGGCTTCTGCAACATTCTTCAGCAACTCTGTCTTCTTCTCATCCAGCAACTGCACAAAAGCAGTAGGAGGATTGCCCATAACGCAAAAAAAAAGGCAGCAATGTCCAAATGCTGTACATACAATTCATGAACCTGAAAATGAGGTGCAACACATAATTCACCACTCTAAGAGCATTATCTGTAGGAGAAGAAGAGGGGGAGGGGTTAATCAAAGGGGGTATTGCAGATCTAACGAAGGTCTGTCGTTGCTTTCTCACTTCTGTTGCAGCCTTTGGGGAAACAAGAGGCACAGAGCAGACCTCACCTTGTCAAAGGCTGGGAAGAGGTTTTCGCTGATGAACATCATGAACTTGGAATTAGAGCCTCCTCTCTGAGAATTTTCACAACATTACAAGAAGGACAAGAGTTTTAACATGGGCCTATGATGTTGAAATTGGCATCATAGAACAGTCAGGAAAAAAAGGTTATTGGTTCCTTGGAATGAAAAACAGCACCTTGAAGAAAGGAACTGCCATCTGCAGGCAGGCCATCACCCTCTCCAAATGATCCCCATCAGTTCCCTGCACAATTAGAGGGACCAGACAGGTACGGAATGCAGATGAATGGCAAAAGGAACCAGCCAAACAAGCTTTTGTTTCAAAACACCGCAGCACCTCGACAGCAAAATCGAACTTCTGCAGTCAGCGCCAAACAAAGGGGAACGTCATGGCTTAATAGATAGCCAAAAAACACGGAGAAACAACATTCACGACAAATCAGTCACAGAAGATGACGCCAGTCTTTCTGGCAGGAGTTTTGCGCCTGGAAGCTGGCAGAACATTCAAACCGACCGGGAAAGGCATTCACAGGAAACTAAGCCAACACCACTACTCCTTCGGAGTTGCTTTCCTACTTCTAGCTCTAGACCAAAAGTACAGTGCCACGTATCAAATCAGCAACTCTGCAAACAACCGAGAAACCACGACGCCCGCGATGTGAAGCTTCAGGCAGCAACCACCGTCTTCGAGTTGACCAGAAGCCATCTCAGCTCCTCTGCGCGAGACATCACCCTCTGTGCTTGGTCCACAACTGCAACCACCTCCACTTGCTTCAGCTGCCTCCTCCATGCCCCAAGTCTCAGACACGCTGCAGCTCCACAGAGAGCCACTTGATGTGTTCGGAATCAGCATCTGGAGATGAATCATCTCCACTGTGAAGCCGAGAGTACGTCATCCTTGAGCTCTAAGCCCTTTGAAAAGGTGCTTTATGGGCAAGGTGCAGCAGGAAGCCAGGGGCAGGGGAGAGGCACTGGGACTTTTGCTGGCAACAACCCGGAAACCAGGGTGCAGGTATTTCGCAGAAAGTTGCAAGCCAGCAACTTCTTCTTATTTCAAAAGAATCGAGGTCCCAAACATGCCCTGCCGCTGTGGAGACGCAAGAGGACTTGTCAGCATGGGGAAAACTGCAGCAGATCAAACATCCCGTGCTCTTGATGCATGATGATGGTGCTGAACTGCTCTGGGCAGCTTCCCAACCGGGTCCTCATAGTCCGTATGTGGAGCCTGTCTACATGGCACGAAATGCCCCAGTTGGCCTGAGGCTGAATGGTTGAACCAGATTGAGAGACAGGGCCCACATGGAAGCCAGTTGCAGAGGATCTCTGATTACATCGAAAGGGGCATTAAGGTCTGCTTGCCCTTCCACAATCTCCACAAGCTCCTGCATCTGCTCCGTCGAGGCTTTTGGTCCAAAGATGTTCAAGCTCGTCAAAAAGTTCATGAACATCGCGAACTCCTCGCCAGTCACATCTTGAATGCCCTGAAACCGAACAATGGAAACAGACAGGGCAAACAGTGCAAAAGCATGTCAAACAAACGATTGCAGCAGGACAGGACAAACGCTTTTCACACGTCGCCAAAATGAAAGGAGTAACAGCTATGAAAGCATACCTTGATGAGGTCTGTTACATGCCTTTCCATCTCCTGCTGCGGCTGAAGTAGGGTAGCTTTGTTCGGGAACACCTGGGGAAAGAGAACAACAGGGTAATAAGTTTTTGCTTTGGATATGGCAAAGAGGGAGTGACCGCAAAAAGCTTGAGAAAAGAACAGGCCTATGTTACCTTATTCTTGATGAAGGCAAGAACATTCTCCCGAAGCTTGTCCTCCGAGCTTTCTATGTGCTTGAAAATAGCAGCTAGACACTCTGCACACAAGAGAGAAATGCAAGCCAGTGGCTTTAAGAACTTCACAGCAAGGCGGTGGTGCGCAGTCACAACATTGCAGGCCAGACCAACCTTTAGGATCTTGACGGAGAACCTGCATCAACGAGTTTTGAACGACCGTGTGCTCTTGATCTTCTGCAGCAAACAGGTAGGCAAAGTTAAACGACTGAAATGACAAGCAAGGCAACAACAACTGGAAAGTTTGGCCACATGTGCATCTCCCGTTCTTCGTACCGCCTATCAGCAGCTGCCCAAGGACATCCGCAATTTTTGGAAGGTGCTCCGGATTATCTTTGCAGAGGAAGGGGAGACCCCTGATCGCTGTGATACGGATCTGCGCAAGCAACAACACAAGGGGCTCACTCGCTAAGGTAGGCAGTCGAAGTCAATAAAGGCGCTTGAAATCGCAGAGCGGCCCTCTCATGACAGCATCCTACTACCGCCAAGAACACTCACGTTCACGTCATCGTCTTCGCACAAGTCAAGCTGGGCGTTGATGCCTTCAGCAGACAATTGCGGGAAGTATTTGAAGAAGCGGGGAAGCTGCTGCGCAGCGAAGAGTTTCGCCTTGTTGCTTCCAGTGGCAGCTCCGATGATCCCGATGTAATCCTTGTCGTTCTGCGAGCCGAGTACGACAGAAAGAGGTGAACGCAGCCCTTTCAGTATCCAAAAGCCAGTCCAAGCCGTGCTAGGTCAAGCCATGCGAGCATGNTCGCACAAGTCAAGCTGGGCGTTGATGCCTTCAGCAGACAATTGCGGGAAGTATTTGAAGAAGCGGGGAAGCTGCTGCGCAGCGAAGAGTTTCGCCTTGTTGCTTCCAGTGGCAGCTCCGATGATCCCGATGTAATCCTTGTCGTTCTGCAAGCCGAGTACGACAGAAAGAGGTGAACGCAGCCCTTTCAGTATCCAAAAGCCAGTCCAAGCCGTGCTAGGTCAAGCCATGCGAGCATGTGCCCGTTGTGACTGCGGATGTCCGACAGAATTTTTCACCTTCGATTTGTCACGAGAATTCGCCAGATTCTCCCCATGCTCGTACAGCTTGTCCATGTCACTCTGCTCGCTCGCCATGCCTGCTTCTCCGGCTCTGTAGAACAGATGGACGCCCACACCAACCGTGAAGACCTCGAGAGCGATGACGGACCTGGTCAGCCGGCGACGGACCTGGGGAGCAACACTAATCGCTTCAGCGCTCTCCTCGGCACAACACAGCCAGCACAACTAATCTGACTAACTAGGGGGCATAAGTCATCTGTATCGGCGTTTCGGAACCGAAAAGCGCATTCATCCCATGACAACACCCAAGTTATTCAGAGAAGAAGCCCACCCCCACTACGCTATCTACCAGCTAAGTTCTTGGGTTACGTAGTAACCTATTGTTATCAGTTGGTGGACCTGTTTTGGGGACGTCCGCAAACTTGCAATCTGTGAATGGTACTCTGTTTCCAAGTAGGACATACAAAACAACACAATAATATCCGACAGGGTCGAATTTTAAAGACGTACCAGCTTTGTTTCTCTCACACGCTCCAGACTGGTCAACGAGACGAGCTCAGTTGACAACATCACTCTCCGGACGCGAGAGGAACTAGCTAGGAACGAACTCCTACACGCTCCAAGACAGTTGAGCTTACATACCCGGATCCAAGTTACACTACACCAAAACTGAGCTGTTAGATCAATGTGCTTAAGAAAAGAGAAATATTTTGAAACATGGTGTAACTTATAATCTATGATATTATATTCACCCTCTTTCAAATTATTTTTTTTCACATGCGTAATCACAGCAAATCATTGTCATTAGATGGTTGGATCATGTTAATGTGGAGAAAATACTACATAGATTGAATATGTATGATACAAATGACTCAACTATAATTTTTTAAGATTTATAAACGAATGCATGTATATGTACATAGACATGGACACACATATGGATACAATGAATGTGTGGAAGGTAGTCCATGGAACTAATCCATGTGTGAAAATGGATAAACTACAGCAATTTTTAAAGAATATTGATTTCGAAATGTTCATGTGCACATGTGATTCCAAAATAAATTCCAGAGGTCACATTTGAGTGTACTTTGGGAAGAGTACAAGCATAATAATTACATGAAACACATTACACATAAAGTTTAGATGAAGGTGTATATACATTATGTTTTTCCCTACGTTTGCCTTCGAAACTCCTTTGGTTTCACTTACAGCCAACTATGCAAAGCTCACTACGTAACCCTGTGCACCTTAGTGCTGAGAAACAGCTCCTAGCACTGCTGTTGCTAGCGTGGCAACGCAAGCCAGCTAGCTAACTCACTAGCACACACAGGTGGAGGTGAGAACAGCAAGGGGTTGGCTAGGGACACAAACACAAGTGTCAGAATGCTGCAAATATTTGAAATGTGCAGAGAGGGATGACAACTGAGGTCTGGCCAACCTATATAGTGCCACGGACCTAGTGGATGCACACACACGCACGGCGCACAACGGCGCTATTTTCTAGCAGGACAAAACAGTGGCAAAAACACAGTTTTGGTCACAATTCCCTGCAGACTCGTCAGAACGACGAGCCGTTTGAACCAGAACGGCCACGTCAAGGAGATCTACATCCTGATAGGCTGCACGCCTACGTGCTCTGACACAGCACGAGTCTACAAAATACGGAAGTCTTTTGGGCGCCCGTCGCAACCGGCTGCCGACCTGCTGCCGCCGTCGCCTGTCTCAGGGATCTGCACGTGAATGGACATGAGCCGAGGGGTCATCGTAAGCTGTGTACGACACACACAACAACACTCCCCCATGACCGGAGGGCGAGACACGTCCATGCACATGCAGACAATGACTCTGTACAGAGCAGGAGACGCACAGCTGCTACAAGCGGTAGTCACAGCACATACAGTGTGGCACATGAGGAATCAACCGGCAACAGGGGTGGGGCAGAGTCCAACGGAACGAGTGGCCGCATGAAACTTCGAACGACCCAGAGCCTTGGTCAGAAAATCCGCGCACTACCTGTCAGTGCTCACGTGGATGACTCGGATCTCACCACGATCAACCAGGTCACGCACGAAGTGATGCTCGACATTGTTGTGCTTTGTGCGTGCATGGAACACACCTGAGTTTTTGGTGATGGCTTCCGCGCTCATGTTGTCACACTGGAGAACCACGGGGGGAATGGACTGACGCAGTTCACGCAACAGACGGACGAGCCAGACACATTCCGCTGCACCGGCGCCTAGGGCAACATACTCTGCCTCAGCAGTACTACGTGCGATACAGCCCTGCTTCCCACTTCGCCAGGACACTGCAGTGCCTCCAATGAGGAAGATGTAGCCAGTGCGGCTTTTGCCATCTGGACTCCACGCCCAATCATTGTCTGTGTACCCATCGAGCACAACAGACACCTGCTCGCGAAAGCACAGGCCGAAGCGTGTGGTGGACAAAATGTAGCGCACACACCGGACTGCGGCCTCCAATGTTCGCCGGCGCGGAGCCTGCGAGAACTGGGCGAGCAGGTTGACAGTGAAGGCAATGTCGGGCCGTGTCGTGGTGGCCAAGTACATGAGCGAGCCGATGACTCGCAGGTACAGGGTCACATCAACTGGCTCCCCCAGGTCCGCTGGGTCATCGACCTTCAGGGCGGCCTGCCCCTCAGGGGTCATGGGCGTGGAGGCCGTGCGGACGGCCGTGAGGAGGTCGGCAAAACGCTCCCCCACGGTCTCTGCGTAGCGTCCCTGATGGACACGGAGTGTGCGACGAACACGGTCGCGCACGATCTCCATCCCCAAAAAGACAGAGGCCTCACCAAGATCCTTCATCTTGTAGGTCGAGGAGAGAACGGCCTTGGCAGCATTCACTGCTCCCAGGTCGGGCGAGGCGATCAGGAGATCGTCCACGTAGACGAGGATGGCAGCGAGTGGTGCTGGGGACTGTGAGATGAACAGAGATGGGTCAGCATCACTCTGAACGTACCCAGCGCGTCTCAGCGTGCTGGTGATCTCCTGGTTCCAGCAGCGCGGTGACTGCTTCAGGCCATACAAGGCCTTCCGCAGCCGGTACACGCGATCGGTACCATCCTCAAAGCCAGGTGGCTGGACCATGTAAATCTCCTCCTCAAGATCCCCATTTAGGAAGGCGTTGTTGACATCCATCTGATGGAGTTCCCAGTCGTGCTGTGCCACCTAGATCAGCAGCGTGAGTGTGGTCGTCATCCGCCCAACTGGGGCAAAGGTCTCGGTGTAGTCCACACCAGGAGCCTGAGAGAAGCCCTTTGCTGTCAGGCGCGCCTTGTAGCGCTCCACAGTGCCGTCTGGCTTCAGCTTCTTGCGTAAAACCCACTTGGCCTTGATGGCCTTGCGGTTCTTGGGCAAGTCCACCATCTCAAAGACGCCGTGCTCGCGGATGGCATCAAGCTCAGCCTGGCAGGCAGTGCGCCACTGCTCAGCATCAGGGGCCGACAAGGCCTCAGGCAGACTAGTGGGATCAGGAGCCAGCACTGGTGCACTCCGTGTAGCCAGGGCATATGTTGCAGAGGGAGGGTCGACCGTCACCATGGATTCAGCGGCGTCACGAGCAAGACCGCGCTCATGAGCAAGTAGTGCCGCACCAGTGGCACAGCCAGGGTGTACCTCAGCAAGACCGCGCGCACTCAGGCCGAGGACCTTTGTGCCCGGATCACCGCTGGCAACGCTGCGCGTGGGGCGCGGGCGTAGACGTCCGCCGGGTGCCCGTGTGTAGGGGTCCGATGGGGCAGGGGCAGAGGGCACTGCTGACTCACATGCCGGTGTGGACCGCACGGCAGGCGTGCCACTCGAGGCTGGCGTGGCATCGCCAGGTGGGGTCAGGCCCACGGCAGACGCAGGCGCGTCTGTGACCGGAGACAGGGACAACTCAGGGACAGAGACAGGGATAGGGACGGATGCGGACGCAGGATCAGACTGAGCGTCAGGGTCAGACTCAGTCTCAGACGCAGAAACAGACGCAGGATCAGGTAGAGCCGTAGACACGGGCGAGTGCGGAGAGCCAAGGGTGGAGGAGCGAGCCACAGATGGGACGGGGCTGGAGGTGCCGGTGGGCACAACCGCTGGGGACAGTCCCGGGGGTGCACGCGACGGAGTGACCGCACTGGACGGGGGCATTGTGCCCACCGGACCAGGAGCCTCCCCCTCACGACGGGGACCGGAACACCCAGGGGCATGAGCAGCACGCAGAGTGTGGATGCGAGCAAGGTCGCGGAAGGCGAGATGCTCGAAGAAGAGAGCGTCACGGGACTCCACGATACGGCGGCGCTCGGGGTCCCAGAACCGCCAGGCCTTGGACCGCGGGGCGACGCCAACGAAGGCGCAGAGGCGACCCCGCGGAGAGAGTTTGCTCCCCTGCTGCTCCGGCGTGAACCAGACGCAGGCAAGGGAGCCCCAGACACGGGCAAGGCGCAGGTCCGCTCGACGCCCATACCACAACTCGTAGGGCGTGCGGTGACTGGGGAGGGGACCGTGGGGAATGCGGTTCCACACCCAGGTCATGTATGCCATGCCCTCAAAGGCAAAGGCCTCAGGCATGGCACTGTCGGCGCGCATGGCGCGGACCGCATCCTCCATGGTGCGGTTCCAGCGTTCGGAGACACCGTTCTGCTGGGGGGTGGCGGGAGCAGAGAGGTTGTGAAAGACACCGAGCTCGGTGAAGGAGCGTGCCATGTCACCGAGGTACTCGCCGCCACGGTCCGAGCGAAAGGTCTGAAGGCGGTGGGGGGACTGGCGTTCGGCCATGACCAGCCAGATGCGGACCGCAATGGCTGCATCGCTCTTCTGACGCAGGCTGTAGACCCAGCGCATGCGCGTGAAGTCATCAGTCAACGTCAGGACGTAGCGACCGCGGTCTTCCTGAAACTCGACAGGGAGCGGACCCATGAGGTCGGAGTGGACAAGCTCCAGGGGCCGACGAGCCCTGGAGACAGACGCAGGATAAGTAGACCGGTGCATTTTTCCTTCAGCACAGGCCAGACAGTCGGTCGTGGGCGGNGGCTGCATCGCTCTTCTGACGCAAGCTGTAGACCCAGCGCATGCGTGTGAAGTCATCAGCCAACGTGAGGACGTAGCGACCGCGGTCTTCCTGGAACTTGACAGGGAGCGGACCCATGAGGTCGGAGTGGACAAGCTCCAGGGGCCGACGAGCCCTGGAGACAGACGCAGGACAAGTAGACCGGTGCATTTTTCCTTCAGCACAGGCCAGACAGTCGGTCGTGGGCGGCGCCTCGAAGGACGCGGCATCAAGACCAAGAGCAGGCTGAGTGCGGATCAGCCTATCGACAGCCCCTAGGTGCACATGACAGAGACGTCGATGCAGGAGGCGGTGGTGTTCGGGGGACAGAACACCAGCGACAAAAACACGGGCAGCGGAAGAGGGAGGCAAAGGGGGTGCACTTGCAGAGCACCCAGCAATGTGATAAAGATCATTGACGACCGTCCCACTGAGGATGGTCTCCTCGGTGTCGCGCACAAAGATGCGAGCATCGGCAGCCGTGTGCGTGACGCCGAGTCCCATCTTGGTGCAGGCACGGACAGACAACAGGCTGAGTTCCAGATCAGGGACAAAAAGGACGTCGGAGATGTATACGGGACCAGCTGGCCCGGTGAACTGCACAACCCCAACACCCTGGACAGGGACCTCATGGCCAGCTGCAGTGCGAACAGAGCGAACGGCGCCAACGGGATGCAAGACGACAAAGGCGTCACGACGACACGTCATGTGATGGGTGGCACCAGAGTCCACGACCCACGTGGCATCTGTGACCCGTGTACAAGGGGCAACGTGGCACTCTGCGACGGAACAAGGCGCGGCAGTAGGCCGCTCGGCAGGCGACGCGACAAGACAAGCAGCGGAGCGGACATGAGACGCATGCAACCAAGACGTGTCATCGGGTCCGTCACGCGCACACGGCTGGGCATGGGGACCACCACAGTCATCACCACGCAACGACACAGACAGTCCACAGGCAGTAGGACCCCTCGACTCAGTCAACTCACTCGCACCTCCCTGAGATGAGCGTAGGGCGAGAAGCTGGTGAAGCTCGGCGATCGTCCGGTCGCGCTCGGCGAGCGCCTGGTCGCGAGGATCAGTGGAGGAGCCTGCTGTG
>SZWC01000142.1:145373-162155 GCA_023375785.1 Penium margaritaceum | reverse complement strand
AGAGAGAAAGAGAGAGAGAGAGAGAGAGAGAGAGAGAGAGTAACGAGAGTGAGGAAACAGCGATCTCTTAGCCGCGGTTGACCAGGCCACCCACTCGAAGAGTTCGAAGTGGGGCCCAGTCACCACCCGGGTGTCGAACCGGACCGGTCCACCAAAAGGCCGCCGTGGTTTCTCACACCTCAGAGCGAGTGAGCGTGTGGCCCCGTAGGATCAGCAACCCAGGCAACAACGAGACAGCAAGCACAGCATGCAAGGTATAGGAAACCAAAAACCACAGTGACCACGAGCGTATGTGGTGCATGAGAAAGTGCGTAGAAGCTTCCTAGCAACGCAGCCGCTGACCGGGCGTCAGTGCCTGGTCAGACGATGACGACAGTCACAGGTCGTACACGCAACGGCAAGGGTTTGGCTAGGAGACACAAGGCACAGTGTCATAATGCTTCAATATAGCATATGCAGAGAGAAATGACAACTGAGAGGTCCAGGGCATAAGTACCTGCCGCGGCGCACGGCGGGTGTCGCACGCGGTAATCCAAAAGCTGTCCTAAAACCGGCCCAAAACCACTGTTTTGGCCGTGACTCTGCGCACACATGTCAGAATCCTACGCCGTCTGAACCTAGACGTGCAGAATCAAAAGACGGACGCAGCGACTAGTCACATGCATGCATCCATCGACTGACAGCGAGAATACAATGCAAAAACATGCAAATGGGCCTCATGCCCAGTCTGCCGAACAGCGCCTGCAAGACGTAGAAGGCACAGCAAGGAGTCCCGGTGACATCTGGGGCTCTGGAACAGTGGTCTGTCAGCTCCAGGCGGGTACTCCGCCGCCTGTCGTCGCGCCGGTGTCACAAGGGCCGCCTGCCTAAGGGATTTGCACGAGTATGGACACGGCCGTGTGGTCATAGTAAACTGTACAGGAACGGCACAAAGCACAACACTCCCCCATGACCCGATGGTACGCATGTCCATACGCGTGCAGCACTGGTACAACCACATAGTGGGTGATACAGACAGATGAGAAGCAAACATACATCCCACACTCAACCACTGTCACGCACGGGGCGAAGCCCGACAGAACGAATGGCCACCAAGAACTTTTCGCGAGCAAGTGCCTTCGTCAAGAAATCAGCACGCTGCAAGTCAGTGCCAACTCACATGATGGAGATCACGCGTCGCTCTACCAGATCACGCACGAAGTGATGCTCAACCGTGATGTGCTTTGTGCGAGCAAAAAAAATACCAGAGTTCTCCGCAGTGGCGAGAGCACTCTGGTTGTCGCAACGCAGCACAATGGCGGGTACTGACTGCCCAAGCTCAAGAAACAAGCGCTGCAGCCAAACTGCCTCAGCAGCCCCTGCCCCCAAAGCCACATACTCTGCCTCCGACGAGCTACGTGGGATGCAGCCTTGATTCCCGCTTCGCCAAGACAAAGCGGTACCACCGAGCAGAAACACGTACCCAGTGCGACTATGCCCGTCAAGGCTCCAAGCCCAGTCGCTTTCAGTGTAGCCGTCAAGGACCACCAAACACTGCCGACAAAAGCAGAGTCCGAGATACAACGTGGAGACCACGTATCGTACCACTCGCACAGTCGCCTGAAGAGCTCTTGCACGTGGAGCCTGCGAGAACTAAGCAAGGAGGTTGACGGCAAACGCGATGTCGGGACGCGTGGTAGTGGCCAGGTACATCAGAGATCCGATAAGACGGAGGTACAAGGTCACGTCCACTGTCTCCCCCAGCTGTGTAGGGTCATCCACCTTCAGGGCATCCTGCCCATCAGGTGTGAGTGGTGTGGAGGCAGTGGGCACTGTACCAAGGAGATCGCTAAAGCGCTCCCCCACAACTCGTGCGTATCGGGCCTGATGCAGCAACAGTGTCCGATGTCTGCGATCTCGCACGATCTCCATACCAAGAAACACCGATGCAGGACCGAGGTCCTTCATCCTGTAGGCGGTCTGCAGGACAGCCTTGGCCTCCTTCACGGCCTCCAGGGACGGAGACGCGATCAGAAGGTCATCAACATAGACCACGATGGCAGTAAACCGCTCAGGTGTCGGTAGGATGAAGAGTGAGGGGTCTACCTCGCTCTATACGTATCTTGCGCGAGTCAAGGTGCCAATGATCTCCAGGTTCCAACACCGTGGAGACTGCTTGAGGCCGTACAAGGACTTGCGCAAGCGCCAGACCTTGTCACTGTCGTCAAAGCCTGATGGCTGAGCCACGTAGATCTCCTCATCCAAAGAGCCATGGAGGAACGCGTTGTTCACATCCATCTGGTGTAGTTCCCAGTCATGGTGAGCTACTACACGGAACAAAGCTCGAGCTGAGGTCATGCGACCGACAGGGGCAAAGGTGTCATTGTAATCAACTCCCTCAATCTGAGAGAAACCCTTGACAACCAAGCGGGCCTTGTAGCGTTTTAGTGAGCCATCCGGCTTCACTTTCTTGCGAGAGACCCACTTGACCTGAATCGCCTTCCTCCCAGGAGGAAGGTCGACCAGCTCGTAGACTCCGTGCTCTCGGATAGCGCGAAGCTCATCCTTGCAAGCAACTCGCCAAGCATCAGCATCTTACAAAGAGAAAGCCTCCCTCAATGTTCCCGGGTCAGGCGCCATAGAGGGGGAACTCTGCGTGGCAAGTGCACACGCCTCAGTGTCTGGCCTGACGGCCACGAGATCCGCTGCTGCGTTACAGGCGATATGGAACTCGCGAGTGACCAGGTCATGCCCTATGGGGCACGCTGGGTGTACCTGTGAAAGCTGAGTGTGGACACTCAGGCCTAAGGCCATTGTGCCTGGATCACCGCTCGCAATGCTGCGAGAGGAACGTCTGGGTTCGGAACCCGACGCTCGCTGAGCTCCATAATCCAGTGGTGACCACCGGGCTCACGGGAGTAACCGGAGGTCGAGGGGCGCACCTCAGGCTCAGGATCAGGTACGACCACAGGGACAGGTACGACCACAGCTGGTGAGGACTGAAATGAGGCAGTCAGAGATGCTGTGCAAGGAGATGCGTGTGTGGGGGACACTGAGCTGGGGGTGACAGCTGGCAAGGTAGGCCCGGACATTGAGACAGGAGTGTCAGCCGACGTAGGGACAGGAGTAGGCTGGGCTGGGTCAGACGCCGGAGTAGGGGTACCAGTGGACACAGGTGGTGATGTAGGAGGAGGCGTGAGAGCAGCGGTACCTGTGGGGTGTGAAACAGGCTGAACAGGCGGAATCTCTGGACCAACGGCAATGATAGCCGGATCATCAAATACTGGAGATCGAGAGGGGACTCGAGCGGACACATGAGCCTCACGAGACATGGTCGCTGGCGGAGAGGTCTCCCCAATCCGCCGAGGACCCTCGCAGGAAGGGACATGAGCCGCAGAGAGGAGTGTGATCGAAGTCAGATCACGGTAGGTGAGTGACTCAAAAAGGAGCGCGTCACGGGACTCAATGACACGACGGGCGAGTGGGGTCCCAAAAGCGCCAGGCCTTCGACCGCGGGGAGATGCCGATGAAATCACACAAGCGACCCCGAGGGGAGACCTTGGACCCCTGCTGGTCCTCGATGTACCATACGCAGGCCAGGGATCCCCAGACGCGTGCGAGACGAAGATCAGCACGGTGGCCAAACCAGAGCTCGTACGGTGTAACATGATCCGGAAGCGGACCATGCGCGAGGCGGGTCCAGATCCAAGTCATGTAGGCAAAGCCCTCGAATGCGAAGGACTCCGAGAGACCGCACTCAGACCGCATGGCGCGGACCGCATCCTCCATGGTGCGGTTCCAGTGCTCAGATACACCGTTCTGCTGTGGGGTACCAAGAGCGGAGACCAAGTGAAAAATGCCGTGCTCAGCAAAGAAGGATTCCATCTCGTCGAGGAACTCGCCGCCGCGATCCGAGCAAAAGGTATGTAGCGTGTGGCGAGACTGACGCTCAGCCATCACGAGCCAGAGCCGAACCGCAAGGGCGGCGTCGCTCTTCTGACGCAGAATGTAGACCCACCTCATCTGAGTGAAGTCATCAGTCAGCGTCAGAACATACCGGTCCCTTTTGGACAGCGACTCGACCGGGAGAGGACCGAGCAGGTCCGAGTGGACCAACTCGAGAGGCCTCAGCACTCGGGAACGCGAATCAAGGTAAGTGCACCGGTGCATCTTTCCCTGAGCGCAAAAAAGACAGTTGGTCTTGGGTGGCTTCTCAAAAGAAGCCACGTCAAGACCAAGAGCGGGTTGTGTCCGGATGAGCTTCGACATAGTGTCGGAGCCCATGTGACACAGACGTTAGTGAAGCAACTGCTGGTGTTCCGGGGATAGAACACCACTGACAAAAATGCGACCAGAGGAGGAGGGAGAGCAAGTGGAGGAGGGCCGAGCAATGCGGTACAAATCATCTATGACTGAAGCACGCAGGACAATGCTACGGGTGTCAAGAGCAGTCACAGTCGCTGAATCAGCGTTATACTCAACGGAGAGACCCATCAAAGTGAAGGCACGCACAGACAGCAGACTGAGCTCAAGATGAGGCACAAACAGCACGTCAAAGAGATACAAGGGGCCAGACAGACCATCAAAGCATACAACCCCAACACCGTGAACCGGTAAGGACTGACCAGAGCCTGTACAAACAGAACGGACAGTCGTGACAGGACCAAGTACCACAAAGTCACTAGGACGACACGTCATGTGATGGGTGGCACCGGAATCGATGATCCAAGTGCCACCGCAGTCACGACTGGTGGACGTCACTATACAACGAGCAATGGAACACTCGGCATCTGAGGGACGCTGAGCCGTCAGTGGGAAGAAACGACGTACATCACGAAGGTGAGACTCATGAATGCAGTCAGTGCAGTCAGGCCCATCATCATCACATGCGGACTGTGCTCCCCCACACGTGTCATCACGAGTCAGGAGGACGGACGAACAAGCAGTCTGTGACCCACTCGACGATGACAACACACTCGCACCTCCCTGAAAGTGAAGCGCCAGAAGATGACGAAGCTCGGCGATGGTGCGGTCACGTGGGTCTGGATCACTGCTGCTCGACGGTGAGGATGCAAGAACAACTGCAGTCGTGGTTGTCGTGCGTCCAGAGGAGTGTGCAGTCGACGTGCCGGACGCGGTGTGANCACGTGTCATCACGAGTCAGGAGGACGGACGAACAAGCAGTCTGTGACCCACTCGACGATGACAACACACTCGCACCTCCCTGAAAGTGAAGCGCCAGAAGATGACGAAGCTCGGCGATGGTGCGGTCACGTGGGTCTGGATCACTGCTGCTCGACGGTGAGGATGCAAGAACAACTGCAGTCGTGGTTGTCGTGCGTCCAGAGGAGTGTGCAGTCGACGTGCCGGACGCGGTGTGAGCAGCATGGGCAGCCTGAAGTCCGCTAGTGATGCGCTTCCAATCGAGCGGCTGCTGGCACTCGGTGTAGCGATGGGCACCTCCACAGTTGTAGCAGTGCACAGAACGGCCACTGCTACCACTGGATGATGACTGTTGCTGACCCGATCCGCGCTTCCTATTCTTCTTCTTCCGTTGGGCAGCTGCTGCAACACCCTGCGTTTGGGTGGGTGTAGACGGGGTCAAAGAGGAGGAGGAAGATGAGGTCGTGATCGAGGTAGATGAGGGTGACTAAAGGAGGGAAGATGGTGGTGAGGCGAGGACTACTGCAGCGAGGGAAGTCTCCTGATGTGCTACTGCTGCCTCGCAGGCCGACGTCACCTGGAGGAAAAGCTGATGGGCCCAAGGGAGCAGCTGCAGGGTGGCTGAGAAAGGCTCGAGAGCAGCGTCACTGTACCGTGTGAATATGTTGGTGTACTCCAGGCAAACTCCGAGCATGATCGTCCGAAGCGCCCACAACTATGTGCCCCCTGAGGTCCCCAGACGCGTGTAGACACGCATGGCGCGTCACCAGTAATCTGCCGCAGGCTCCGCTGGTCCCTGACGGAGCAAGTGGAAAGCACGAATGTGTGACGCACGTGTGGCGTGCGTCTCTATGGCTAGTAGGGACAACGCCAGATCCCAGGCTCCACGAGGATCAGCTCCGGTGCCTGTGCCAACCTCGCCGAGGAAGGGGAGGAAGTCAACAAAAGTCTCGCGTGGCATGGCGTAGAGAAGTCCTCGCATGGTCCAGGCTGCTGTCAGCACCTGTGCTGGATCTGTAGACTGGTATGGGCTGTGGTAGTAAGGCCACACTCCCTCGGAAGTGGCCCACACCTGAAACAGGATCTCCCAGCAGTCAAATCCATCCTCGCTAATGTACCGTGGAGGTGGTGCCTCAAAGTCCTTTGGCTGCCGCTCCGTGGGGAGAGCAACCGCAGGCTGAGGAGGGCGAGAGACGGGGAAAACTCCTGGAAGGGGGTGATCACCGGGGAAGTCACGTGACGGTCGTATCGGGGACACGGGTGGAGGTCGGATACCCGTCTGCAGCTGACGGAGGCGCTCCTGTAGNAGCACCTGTGCTGGATCTGTAGACTGGTATGGGCTGTGGTAGTAAGGCCACACTCCCTCGGAAGTGGCCCACACCTGAAACAGGATCTCCCAGCAGTCAAATCCATCCTCGCTAATGTACCGTGGAGGTGGTGCCTCAAAGTCCTTTGGCTGCCGCTCCGTGGGGAGAGCAACCGCAGGCTGAGGAGGGCGAGAGACGGGGAAAACTCCTGGAAGGGGGTGATCACCGGGGAAGTCACGTGACGGTCGTATCGGGGACACGGGTGGAGGTCGGATACCCGTCTGCAGCTGACGGAGGCGCTCCTGTAGAAGACGAATCTCCCGCTCTTGGGAGTCATCCTCGAAGCCTGGCATGAATGGCTCGTCATCAAGGAGGTCCGCAGGTGGTGGGGAAACCACAACAGGAGGTGAAACAGGCGGGGCACCCGTCATGGGCGCCTGAGCCGAGTGCTGGGAAGAGGCCGCAACGTCGGCAGCTCCCTCAGAAATCCGTGAAGGAGCCGTGGACTGAGCGCGTAGGAGCTCAGTCAGCGTGCGGATCGCGTCAGTCTGCTCTCGCTGTAGACGACGCATCTCCTCCTGCTGGCTGCACAGGTCCTCAATGGCCTGCGAGCGAGGGCTCAATACCCCTGAAGAAGAGGAGGAGGGATCGCCTGGTCCGTTGTCCTTGTCCTCGGGCGAACTCATGTCGCCGGTCACTACGGTACGACAGGTCAATTTTGCCGGATTTCAAAACGGTCTGCGTTTCTCGGGGATTTGAAACGCTGGCAACGTTTGACGTTCCGGGTGAAAATTTGGCGAAGTGTAATGCTGACATCAGCAAGTGGTGGCTGACATCAGCACGACCTGATGACGTCAGCAATCAACAATGCTGATGTCAATTCGTCCCCTCCCTCCTCTTTTTTTTGTTGTTGTCATGGTTCTGCCGCTTCGCGGTGGCGTGCGGCAGCTCCGCGGAAGCTGCGCAGCAGCTTCCGCCCAGCTGCTGCTGCAGCTGTGCTGTCATCTGCAGCAGCAGCTGCGTAGCTGCGTGTGCAGCGGTGGCAGCAGCGGCTGCGCTGTTGCTGCTGCTGTTACACGCGGCGGCTGCTACTGTGCACGGCGGCTACTGCTGTGCGCTACAGCTGCTGTTGCGCGCTGCAGCTGCTGTTGGGTGCCGCTGCCGCGCTGCTGCTGCTGCTGCCACTGCTGGGCTACTACTACCGCCGTGACTGCCGCTGCTGCTGCTGTGCCGCTGCCGCTGCTACGCTGCTGCTGCCGACACTGCTGTTGCGCTGTTGCTGCCGCCGCTGCTGCTGCGCTGCTGTTGCGTTGTTGCCGCCGCCGCCTCTGCTGCTGCTGCTCTAGTGCTGCGGCTGTGGGATGGCGGCTGCACGCATCGCGGCCGCCACACACCTCTGCGTTGCGGTAGACGCCGTTGCTGCTGCCTATGCAGCTGCGATCTCACGTGGTGGGCGGGATACGCTGACGGCGACCGGCCGTCTCCAACAGATCCCAGAGAACTCTGCTGCAGCGGTGACTCTCACTGCTGCTGCACTACTACGTCTCTGCTGCGCAGCTCAGTGAGAACTGTCTCACTTCTCTGATACCATGAGAAAGTGCGTAGAAGCTTCCTAGCAACGCAGCCGCTGACCGAGCGTCAGTGCCTGGTCAGATGCCGACGACAGTCACAGGTCGTACACACAACAGCAAGGGTTTGGCTAGGAGACACAAGGCACAGTGTCAGAATGCTTCAATATATCATATGCAGAGAGAAATGACAACTGAGAGGTCCAGGGCATAAATACCTGCCGCGGCGCACGGCGGGTGTCGCACGCGGCAGTCCAAAAGCTGTCCTAAAACCGGCCCAAAACCACTGTTTTGGCCGTAACTCTGCGCACACATGTCAGAATCCTACGCCGTCTGAACCTAGACGTGCAAAATCAAAAGACGGACGCAGCGACTGGTCACATGCATGCATCCATCGACTGACAGCGAGNCCAGGGCATAAATACCTGCCGCGGCGCACGGCGGGTGTCGCACGCGGCAGTCCAAAAGCTGTCCTAAAACCGGCCCAAAACCACTGTTTTGGCCGTAACTCTGCGCACACATGTCAGAATCCTACGCCGTCTGAACCTAGACGTGCAAAATCAAAAGACGGACGCAGCGACTGGTCACATGCATGCATCCATCGACTGACAGCAAGTACACAATGCGAAAACATGCAAATGGGCCTCATGCCCAGTCCGCCGAACAGTGCCTGCAAGACGTAGAAGGCACAGCAAGGAGTCTCGGTGACATCTGGGGCTCTGGAACAGTGGTCAGTCAGCTCCAGGCGGGTAGTCCGCCACCTATCGTTGTGCCGGTGTCACCAAGGCCGCCTGCCTCAGGGATTTGCACGAGTATGGACACGGCCGAGTGGTCATAGTAAACTGTACAGGAACGGCACAAAGCACAACAGTGCACGCATATCTCAGTGTATCTCTCATGTTTTAGCCATCAGATGGCTGATCACCAAATGTTTGGAACAGCAGGATATGAGCTCCAACAGAGCTAAGCATGGTCGAGTCTACTGATCTTGCACCCTGCAGAGACGCCAGTGATGCACGGCTCCATAGCTTCAGTTATGCTCAGTCACCTGCAGGAATGGTGTGTGTGTGTGTGTGTGTGTGTGTGTGTGTGTGTGTGTGTGTGTGTATGAAAGGAGTCAAGAGGTCACTTGCGTTTTTGGCAGACAAACTAACACTTCCCCATGACCCACAAACGAACAGCCCATACACCACACGAAGGAGCACAGTACGAGGGACAGACAAAGGATGCCAACTCAACAAGGATCATCACGTGCACGCAACACACCAATTGCATGCACAGCTGCCTTGAACATCCCACTGCTCAGAGCTTTGGTAAGAAAACATGCACGCTGTTGACGTGTGTTGACCCAGACGACGTGTACCTCTCTTGTGGCAATGCGCTCATGCACAAAGTGATGCTCAATGTTGATATGTTTTGTGTGTGAACGATGTACGCCATCATGCTCAGCAATTACCTTGGTGCTATGATTATCGTAGCGCAAAGTGATGCAACGGATGGACACACACAACTGCTGAAGCAAGCGAGAAAGCCAGAAACTCTCACACGTACCTGCGCCAAGGGCATTCATTAGCCTCACTAGAGCTACGCGCAACACAACCATGCTTACCATTTTTCCACGAGATAACAGTTCCACCCACGAGAAAGATGTAACTGGTGCGATGACGAGCATCTGCATCATTGGCCCAGTCACTGCCAGTGTAGCCATTAATCACCACAAAAGGTTGTGCTCTGTAGCACTGTCCCACACGCGCAATAGACAGTACATAGCAAACAAAACACAGTGCAGCCTAGAGGTAATTCTGTCGAGGTTGCTGGGAAAACTGAGCCAGGAAGTTGACCGCAAATGCCATGTCCGCTCTAGTGGTGGTGTCAAGGTACATGAGAGACCCAATCAAACTGAGGTAATCAGTGACCTCCACAGTCTCCCCCAGCTCAACCACGTCGAGTGACTTCAGGAGACGCTGCCTAGTTGGTGTCATGGGTGTTGATGTAGTGGGGGTGTCAGCAAGCATGGAGGAGAAAAGCTCCCCGAGGCTACAAATGTAGGCAGCCTGCTGGACGTGCAGTGTCCGGCGCTGACGATTCCGCTCAAGCTCCATCCCCAGGAACACCCAAGCAGGACCCAAGTTCTTGTAACTGGACTGCAAAATGTATTTCAGAGGCTGAACTACAGAGGGACAGGGTGACGCAATAAGAAGGTCATCCACGTAGACCAAGACTGCAACCAAGGGCTGCGATGGTGCACCCAGAAAGAGCGCAGGGTCAACAGTGCTCCGACGGTAGCCATCCTTCTCAAGGGTGGCCGAGATCTCCAGTTTCCAACAGCGAGGGGACTGCTTGAGCTCGTAGAGGGCTTTACGCAGCCGCCAGACCTTGTTCCCGCCATCTGTGGAACCTGGAGGCTGCACCATGTAGATCTCCTCGTCAAGGCGTCCATGCAAGAATGAATTGTTGATGTCCATTTGTTCCAAATCCCAGTCATGCGGGGTAACCAAGCTTAAGAAAGCTCGAGCTGTGGTGTAACGTCCCACAGGTGCAAACGTCCCGTCAAAATGGACGCCAGGGATTTGGGAGAATCCCTTGGCGGGGAGACGTGCCTTGTACCTGTCGACAGTACCGTCAGGCTTCAACTTACGTCGAAGCACCCAACGAGCTGAGACGGCCTTGTGGCCGGGCTGGAGGTCAACAAGCTCAAAGACCTCATGCTAATTCCGGTTTGTGAGCTCCTCCTGCATAGCCTTTTCCCAGAGGTCTGCATCAATTGCCTTCCTTGCCTGGCGCATTGTAGTGGGCTCAGTAGGAAGTGAGGGAAGACCACTGGGTACAAAGCATGTGGCAACATAGCTGGCGACTGAAGCATCCACAGCACTGTGGAACTCATGAGCAACCAGTGCATAGCCCACTACAGAGTTGGGATGGACCACGCCCACTATGAGACCCAGTGCATCAAGGCCAGTTGGTCTGGCGGTGGATCCAGTTGCAGTGGGAGGGGCACTAGAGCGAGTGCGACGCTGAGGGGGCTGAGCGGACCGTGTGACTAAGTGCTGTGGAAGTGGACGTAGCCGCCCCCCACGAGTGTAAGGCTCAGATACGGCTGGGGACACATCTATGACCGATGGTGTAACAGTCTCACCAGAGATCACAGGTGACGGGAGAGCTACGGGCTGTGGAGGCAACTCAGCCAGAGTGCCGGGAGGTGACTTTGCCATGGCATAAGCAGACAACGTTAAATCGCTGAGAGGCACAGACACAGACTGAGAGGATGAAGAAGGGGAAGACGCTATGGAAGGGTCGGATGAGGATGCCGGCAGAGTGTTGAGCAGGGTGTTGGAGAAGGACACATCAGATGGGTGTGAAGAGGAAGGGGCCAGGGCAACAGGAGGAGCGTCGGCGAGAACAGAGGCTGGAAGAGAATCACCTCCCAAGCCAACGGAGCAAGGACAAGGAAGAGAGTGGAGCGACATGGGACATAACATGAGGAAATATGTCCTCAAAGAAGAGGGCGTCATGAGACTCAACAACGCGGGCACGATCGGGGTCCCAGAAGCGCTAGGCTTTGGACATGGCGGAGACCCCGAGAAAGGTGCACATGCGAGCACGAGGACTAAGTTTGTCGTCACAAAGGTCCTCGGGAAGCCAAACGGCAGTGACACAGCCCTAGACGTGAGCAAGGCGGAGGTCTGCACAACGACCAAACTAGCATTTGAATGGGGTGACATGGCATGGGAGGGGACCGTGCGGAACACGGTTCCAGACCCACGTTATGTACGACATGGCTTCAAAAGAGAACAGGGATAGAAGGTCAGAGGTACTGAGGAGAGTGCAAAAACCATCAGCAAGTGTACAATTCCATCGCTCAGACACACCATTTTTTTTGGGGTGTGTAGGGAGCAGTGGTTTCGACGATCACACCGCGAGAGGATAGAAAACAAGAGGTGGGACCAATGAATTCACCGCCACAGTCACAACAAATGACACGAAGACAACGACCACACGCGAGTTCAGCCTGAGGGAGCCAAGACTCAAGGGTGGAGCAAACGTCACTCTCTTGTTTGAGGGCAAAGACCCAATGCATGCAAAAACATTTATCTGTGGGACAAAGTACGTAGCGCCCGACACCTACAAGAGAGTCATGAGAGAGGGGACCCATGACATCAGCATGCAACAAGTTAAGAGGGTGAGAAGTGTGACACTCTCAAGTGTTGAATGATGACCGATGCATTTTTCCCTAAGCATGGTGAAGACACTCAAGGGGACAAGGAGCAGGGAACGTGGTAGCATCAAGGCCATCGTCAAGGAGAACACGAAGCAGGCTGTCGATGGTTGTGGTATGGATGTTGTAAAGGCGGCGGTAAAGCAGTTGTGCATGAGAGGATGAGAGAGAGTGCGTGACATGCACATGGGTAGTGGTGGCAAGAGACGGTGCACATGTGGGGACGCGGAACAGACGGTCACAACGTGTGCCTTGCAAGAGAGTGCAGCCAGACGTGCGGTGAGAGACAGAGGCAATGTCGTGAATGGACGAGAACTCCATGCCCTGGTCGTCGAGTGTCGTAACAGAGCTCGAGTGATGGAACGTACAAGACATGTGGCAAGAACAGTTCCCCCCTTGGGCCAACGAAATGTACAACACCATATCCTTAGACTGGGAGCAATTGGCCGGAGCCAGTACGGACAAAGCGGACAGATCCAACAGGACCAAGGGAGACAAAGGACATGCACAAAGAGGTCATGTGGTGGATGGCGCCTGAATCAAGGATCCAGGAGCAACCCGATGCACGAACAGTGGAAGGGCCACGACGCACTGCGGCGAGGGCTGCGTGACAAGAGAAGCGCTGACCACAAGCGGTAAGGGAACGAGGCAAATGCACTGACTGCCACTCTTCAATCCACGAGACATCGGGCATGGACAACAGGGAACATGATCGGACAAACAACCACGTAACACCCCATCAGCAACACACGCAAGAGGCTCCGACCCAGAGCCTTTACTCTCACCTCCCTGATCACGAAGGTGGCGCTGATGAACGGCATGAGACAGTGCTGCTTCCAACTGACGCTCGTCGTCAGGAGGATCCGGCGTGATGACCACCCCAGAGGATGGGCGATAAGATGGAGACATCCAGCTGGGTGGAGAGTAGGCGCCGGATGGCGGCCATAGAAGATGGGCCCACAATACCCCGGGAGCCAGCCCAAGGTGTATGCGAGAAGGGGTGGAGAAGTAGCGGTGTTGTACACGACAACGTTGGTGGCGACGGGTGCCCCTCGGCGAGAGGGAGCAGAGGAAAGGATGGACAAGGCCGTGCGAGAGGTGCCCTCGGAACCACCAGAGGAGCGCACCCAGTGTGCACGCATGGCAGAGGCGAGGCGATCGTTGTCCAGTGGTGACGGGCACTTAGGTGTAGAATGGCCGACGGAGTCGCAGTTCCGGCACATGACAGTGCTGGAGGTGGAAGGTGAAGAGGAGGTGTTGTTAGTACTTTCTCCCTTGCGACAGCCGCCTTGGCCACCAGAGCCCAAGCCGCCGCTGCCCTCGCCGCGATCGCGACCACGGCCCCCATCCCCCACTTTGGTTGAGAAGAGTTGTGGCTGAGGTGGAGGGAAAAGAGGAGGAGGTATAGGAGCATGATGTGAAGGGCAGTGCAGTGGTGGCCGCTGCAACTGCAGCACGATGAATCCGTTTGTTTTGAAGGATGCTCCACCAGTTAGTGAGGCATTGGGAGGTGAACTCCCAAAGGGCCCCAATGCCTGGTGGAGATTTAGCAAGAAATGGCTTGGCCACAAGCCTCTCAAGCTCAGAGGCCTTCATCTCCTTGAAGATGTCAGAGAGTTCAGGAATGAGGCCGTTGATGATGGAGAGAACAACAGGTAGTTGGCCAAGGGCCGCCTTGCCAAGATCCTTCAGGAGACAAAGGCTGCGGGCCCAGTAGGCATCTGCAGTCTCGTCTACACGCATGGAGAGCATGTTGAACTGTACAGTGAGGACACTTTGTGTGGCATGCCCAGTGACAGTTGTGCGGCGCTTGATGAGAGCATAGGCACCAACAGGGTTGGCAGGGGTGCAGCGAGCAGTGTCAACGTTATAGGACCCTATTTCATCAGTAGATCATTGGGTCCAACGTGAATGAGAGCATGCACAGCCTGCGCAGAGTCTGAGTCAGTGGGTACAAAGGGAGGATTAGCAGCGGGGTTGGGTACATGATAGTACTCCCAGAGCTGCTCACCTTGTGCCCAAGCATTGAAGCAAACTTTCCATGAAGCAAGAGGGATGTTAGGAGTGAAGTGCAGTGGCACTGAGTCAAATTCAGGTTGGCATTGGGCGGGCTGTGCAATAGCTTTGGCTGTAGCGGCTCCAGCTGCTGTCACTACAGCAAGTGAGTTAGAGGAAAGAGAGCAAGAGGTATTGGAAGCGAAAGCAGAGGAGGTGGAGAATGCAGTAGCGATGTCAGCAACGGCTGACGCAGCACGTGTTGTGCTCAATACAGGTTGCAAGCGGTTAAGCACGAGATCAGCAATGTGGTCGGCGAAAGCATCTTGATTGCCCTGTTTTGTGTGTAACGTTTTGTCTACAACACGCAACGTAGTGAGGGCTGCTTGAAGAGCAGCACGCTTTTTGTGCAGCTCTTCCTTCAGTGCTGCATACTGCTCATCATCGACAGGCATGATGAGTGAGAATCACTCGAGAAAAGTTTGGCAGTGTTTCCCTTGCCCCAGTGAGCATGGGAAAGAAGGAAGAATGAAGCCTGGCTGAGTGGAGCTGCATGACAGTGTGAACGAAAGAGCACGGCCACAAAAGGAGGAAAAGGAAGGGAGCAAGAGTGGCGCCCAAGTAGTAGGGGACTGGAAGCTCACCAATGCTAACGCTGTAGGGAAAACAGTGGTGGCAATGCAGATGCCACAGAAGCAGCAAGAACTACCACTGAGGAAGAGGTGATGACAATGAGACATGCAACCCGAGCAAGTGCAGCTCCTGTGAGGGTGGAGAAGGCAGCTCTTACTGTGATCGTGAGACGGATCTAGAGACCAAACGATGAGGATGCTGAAGCCAGAGACACGTGGGAAGTGGAGACCAGAATGGAGGTGACGGCGCTAGAGAGAGCAGTGGCTGCTGAGGCTGCTGCTGCTGCTGCGTTTGCGCTAGCTGCTACTGCTACCTGTGTGGCTATGTTGACTGCGGCAGCCGCAAGGGGACCCTGGTCAGAGGCTGCTACTGCATAGGCCTCAATAGCTCTGCCAGCAGCCGTGTTGGTAGGTGCACGTGTAGCACGCACTACTGTAGTAAAAGAAGGTGTAACAGCAGCACAGGAAAAAAGTGTTGCTTCCAGAGCAATCAGAATATGTCCAGGTGATGTAGTAGCACCTTGAGACGCGGCAGGGGACGCTGTACGGCTCGAGGCTGCCTCAGCTTGCTCTGTTGGGGCTGCCGCTGTGACTAAAACTGCTGCACCTTGAGTAGCGTGCTGGCTTTGCCGACGTGTTCTACGGGAAATGGGAGATCTTACCGTAGATGAGGGGTGACGTAGTTCACGTGGCAGCCCCGTAGTTGGTACATTTTGAATGGTCAATGAGTCGTCCAAAGCCAACTGGGAGTAGGCCGCGTACACTACAATGTCTTCACGCGCCTCGTCTTCTCTAGGGTCGTTGTCTTCCCCGGGGTGGTACCCAGTGCTATCACAACTGCGGCAAAGATGTACCCATGCCACAATTTCCGCCTCCTCCTCTTGGCGGTCAATGAGTTCGTCGAGGCGTGAGTGATCACGAGCCCCCTTTGGAGAGGTAGGGGCAGTTCCAGTGTTCGGTGGTGCAGCCAGGGATGCAATTGAGGCCACAGAAGTGACTGATGATGATGCTGCTGGTTAGACAAGGGAGAAGAAGATCGCAAGGCAGAGAATCTACAGGACTGCGGAGCTGTTGAATGATGGTCAGCCGTGGCAAGAAAGCCTCGGTGTCACGATGATGCAGAACCGTGAGACTACAGTCAGGAGCACCATTGTGCTGCTGAGACACCGAGGGCCTGGAAGAACGAGGGTAAGCGCCGCAGGATGACAGACGAGGTCGCAGATGCAGTTGCTGTTGCTCAAGAGAGGGAGAAGCAGAGCACAGGGCAGAAAAGCCTGCTCGGCTCCGGAGGTGTTCGGGACACAGCATACCGGAGGAGATCACACCTGCTGAGATGTCCTGGGATCAGGATCTCTTTGTGACCGCCTGCCAGGAGCAATGTGGCCTGGATGAGAAGTGACAGGCGTCGTAGTGAGCAGCGAAGTAGCGGACTGCTGACCTACAGCTGCAGAGAGTGTGGCGGGCCGTTACGAGAGTGCCGTGGTAGGGAAAACGCCGAGCTACGAGGCAGAAAACTTCTAGTGCTGAGGCATTGAGTCAGCTACGACAGGAGACTGCTGGAATGTAGGCCAGAGACAGGAGGCGCAGGCGGGCAGAGGTGTCACGAACATTTGCGAATGTGCAACTGTGGACGTTGCGTGTGCCGCACCACAGTCCACTATGGATCGCTTTAAATAGAGGGTTCTCTCCCTCCGGCTCTGATACCAGTAGGCAGTAGCAGAATGCCAACATGCACTCACTATTGTGCCAGCTCAACTCACACAGCAGTCACAACCATGGTGGAGCAAGAGGTTGGTGAAAAACATGCTTAGTTGAGTAGCGAGAGAGAGAGAGAGAGAGAGAGAGAGAGAGAGAGAGAGAGAGAGAGAGAGAGAGAGAGAGAGTAACGAGAGTGAGGAAACAACGATCTCTCAGCCGCAGTT
>SZWC01000142.1:122710-136161 GCA_023375785.1 Penium margaritaceum | reverse complement strand
AAACCCCCTAATTTATTGGGGAAGTGTATTGGGGAGTGTATTAGGGAGACTAGGTTTTTTTGGACTTGTATAAGGATAGGTCCAAACCTCTCTCCAAATACACTAGTGAGAAAAAGAAGGCTCCCCTAGCTATACTCTCCAATACACCACCCCAATACACTTTGAATTTCTGGGGAGGGGATCTTGATACAAGGACCCCCCTCCCAAAGTGGACTATTGTATTGCGGGAGTGTAGATGGGAGTGTATCTAGTAGACAGAAAAAAACATACTTGTGTACACCTAAATTCAGTACTCGTAAACCGTCGATTTCAAGCATCCGACGTCTCTCTATTTGTCTACGTAACCAGCTAGAAGGCTGTACACAAACAGTTTAGTGACTTCAAGTCCGCCACAATGAGATCCCAACTGGACCCCCCCCCCCCCCCCGCAAACCCCCTGGTGTATTGGAGAAGTGTATTGGGGAGTGTATTGGGGGTACGAGGTTTTTTCGGACTTGTGTAACGTCAGGTCTGCACCTCCCTCTGAATGCACTAGTTAAAAGAAGAAGGAACCCCCAGCTTCACTCTCCAATACACAACCTCAATACACTTTTACCTGCTGGGGTGGGAGATCTGGATACAAGGACCCACCCCTCCCCCCCAAAGTGGAAGAGTGTATTGCGGGAGTGTAGTTAAGAGTGTATCTGGTAGACAGAAAAAAAAAAGAAAAAAAAGAATTGTGTACTTCTACATGAGTTACTCATAAGACATAGACTAAAAGCATCTGACATCTCTCTCTTGGTCTACGTAAGCAGCCATAAGGTTGTACATAAAGAGTTTAGTTTACATTGACTCCACTATAATGGGATCCCAACTGGACTCTCCCCCCCCTCCCCCGCAAACCCCCCTAGTGTATTGGAGAAGTATTTTGGGGAGTGTATTGGGGGAAGGAGAGTTTTTTAGACTTGTGTATAAGAATGTCTGCATCTCCCTCCAAATACACAATTACAACAAAGAAGTCTTCTCAAGATACACTCTCCAGTACACCACCCTAATACACTTTTGAGTAGGGGGAGGGGGGGGGGGGAGGGGGCAGACTCGAGTAGTACCACGTCGATGACACAAGCGACAATAAGCGGATGGAAGATTGACCCGTCCATCGAGTTTCGGACTGTCCCGCACACACCTTAACCTTCCACGTTACGCCTGTCCATAACTTAATACAACATAGGTACGGATTCCATTCTACAAAACAGCACAAAATATACAATGTGTACAATGTATATCTCATTTGAAGCAAGGACATGATTAAGTAGTTTTCAGAAATTGTTTACATTGAAATAACTTTTGTGACATTTTCAATGAACGCAGTTGTAAACAAAGATCATGGAGATTCAGGTGTTGATGTGCACATGATTGTGTATGATATTGACTGTAACAAGTAACCTCCTAGAAACATTGTCCACATTTTAGGTTTCTTCCCTGGAAGGATCCTCACCATATGTTATTCTCTTATGCACACATTGGCAAGTGTATTGATTTGGGGTGATTGGGCATAAATGCAACGCACATAGCCGATATGTTCTGATATAGCCAAGCAGCACCTACGATGCGGAGTACAAGCGTAGCTAGTCCACAGGAAACCCGTGGAAGTAGAAGGGAATGCAATAGCAGAAGAGACACAGAGGCCTCATTGGCCTCGAAGTCTCAAATTTTGAGGGAGGATTTTGAGGGAGCTTTCCTTGACAATCTGCACAGAGAGTCACCCCCACAATGCAATGCAATGACAACCATGAGATCCACTTTAAACCATGCACCAGAACGAAGGTCAAGGGAACCTTTCAAATGAACAGCCACAAGTTGGACAGAGCTTGAAAGAACAGTGGACAAGACACTTGTTGAGGTCTTGTCACCCTATGGCGCACCGTTAAGTTTCATGAGAGCAAGAATTAGTGAGACTTAGATGTGCATGGAATATAGGATGTTGAAATGAGTTACCATCGTGAACCATTACTCCACTTCATAAGCGGACAAACTCTTTGACTAAACATGAGGAGTAATGATGTTCACCAAGATCTACTTTTGGAACAGATACCATTGGATACATGTATCTAACTATGAGATTAAGAAGACGGTATTATGTACCCAAGACAGATGTTTCCAGGTCATGCTTATGCCATTTGACTCGCGAACGTCCTCACGATGTTTATGGCGCCATGAATAACATTTGTTTCCATACATCCACAAATTTTTCAAAGTGTATTTTGATGATATCCTGGTGTTCAATTGCACTTCGAATGAGAATGGTGGAAATTTCTGAAAGGTCCTCAAGATTTTACAATAGGAAGGAACTCCATAGAAAACTCTTGAAGTGTGACTTTGGTCGTGAATCGATTGAGTGTTTTGGCCAAATCACTGCGAGCGGATGGATCATGATGGACTAAAAGAAAGTGGGGGTGGTTGCAAAGTGGTTGACATTTACCAACATTGAGAACGTCAAGGTGTTTATGGGGTTCTACGACTATTACCATCGATTTGTAAACTACTATTCTTGAGTGTCAGCACCTCTCTCCAACCTCACTCATGAAATCATCAAGTGGAGTTGGGGATATTGCAAATAAGAAGTATTTGACTCTTTGAGAAACAATCTGAACTCCGATTAAATCTTACAATTGAAAGATTGAATGGTGGACTACATCATGGCAACTGAGATATGCAATCCAGCAACCAGAGTCATTCTCTTCCACAGTAATGGTGGGGGATAACAACCGGTCATACGTGTGTTGAGAATGTTACACGGGTTGGACATGAACTACATGGTACACAAAGAAGAAATGTTGGCAGTTATTCATGCTTTCAAGAAATGGCAATGCTATCTGGAAAATCGACAGTACTTCATCCTCACTGACCACACACTCAAACATCTGAAGACTGAGACAAATATGAGCCGTCTATGAACTCAATGGATGGAGTCCCTCGCGTCCAATGTCAACTAAAAAATTGAGTAATGGCTTGGAGGGTCAAATCTAGAAGGTGCTTTCAGTCAGCAACCACAGTTGATTGCAAAGAACAGCACGTTGCTTGTTGAATGAGACCTATACCTTGCCAAGTTGTTTGTGAATGGTTACAAGGAGTTTGACAACTGGGGTGAAACCAAGTCATGGTTTTACAACCCCGCTGGCAACAGCCACTTAAGTTCCAGTCATCATTCCCCAGAGCGACAAACACTGTTGAATGAAACCACACCAGTCCAAGTGGAAACTTTGGCAAGGATAAAACACTAAAGAAACATGTAAAGCTCTATTGGTGGGACAATATGCAAACCGACATTACAAACTACTGAAGTAATCAAGATGCGTATCAACGCCAAAAATCAGGATGAAATAAATCCTATATTCTCTTCAACCAGTACAAGTACCTAGAGAATCATGGTCGGACATCTCGATGGAGTTTGTGACAGGTTTTTCTATCACACTTAAGCAGTTTGATGCAATCCTCATGGTTGTTTGTTGATTTTTAGGATGTGGCATAATATTCCCTTGAGAATCACCTCTGAGCGAACAGTGTTATTGTTTCTCAACACCCTTTGACTACACACCGTTCCCGCCTCTATCGCCAGTGACAGAGATGAGAGGTGCACCAACAGATGTTTTTGGGAGCTCAAGACTCACAACAAGCATTGAGTCTTAAGTTAGATCTATCTATTGATGGCTTTCTGTTAGTTCATTAAGTAGACTCAGTGCACCAATCATACACTCAAGCAACTTCTGTGAACTTTGTGCAAGCTACATGGCACTAATTGGGTGGTCAAGCTACTGACCGACAGGCTTGCACACAGCTCCAAGATGTTTGCCACAGCTTGGAAAATCTTCTTTGAGGTACTTTTGTTAGATATGGAGGAGAGAGGTGGCTCTTGAGCAGCAAGCATGTGGGATTGAAAGGGAATCATTGGTGCTGAAGAATGGTTGTTGAATCACTCAAAATAATGGAGTACATATAGAGCTCTAGCTCTATATGTACTTGGGCAAGTCAGCCCTCTCACAAGACACACCACTAAGTCATGGAGGCTAATGCTCACACACTAGAGTACATAATCTCACACAAGAGAGGAAATCAGCCTAGCAATCAGGCTGATCACTTACACACCACCTAGAGAGCAAGAGAATGCTCTCATGGCACACTCCTAGTAATCACGTAACCCACAATCCCACGGAGAATCGCCATGTGTCCATGGCTGGCACACAAGGATTTCGCCTCACCTAAAAAGTAAGGAGAGGTACCTCTTTCCCATTCAGCACACTCTGACAAGGCAATCCAAGAATCTAGGATGTTTTTGGATGTTTTTCCCATCAGGTCTTGACCCTCGACCTCTTGCACTTTTCTTTTCTCAGGCTAAGGCATGGAGCTGTTGCCCATGGTCACCCAGACACCGGCGGTCAATGGCCCTAGAGATTTCGAAAACTCATATCTCCCAATCGGGCCATTGGATCGGCCTGAAACTTGAACCGTAGACACTGTGCCACCTGATGTTTCCAGTGGTGAAGTTGCATTGTCTATCGGAGCACGCATCTGGTAGTTTCTTGGAACATGCTCTTGTAGACCTGAAACTGAGCCGGATGGAACCTTTTCTAACAATCTCCCACTTTGTCATAGTCAAAGTGGGCTAAGTCCACATGCCTTCATGCAGAAATGCTCCTTCTCACGGGTCACTAGCTTGGTGCACAAATCAGTTACCTCCTTACTGTTTGGAGTGAACTGCAGCTTGATAGCACCCGCCTACATCATGTGCTTGATGAAGTGATAGGCAATATCAATGTGCTTGGTGTGTGCATGGTGCTCTGGATTCTTGGTGAGTACAATTGTGCTCTAGTTGTGGATGCGCAGAGGAACACGGAATCTTGCACTCCCACTCATCTCCGCCATTAGACGTTGGAGCCAAACTACTTCCTTTGCTCCAAAGCTAAGAGACATGTACTCAGCTTCCGTGCTTGAGGTTTCCACAACCACCTGCTGCTTGCCGCACTAGCTTATGGCACCCCCATTCATGTGAAACACATTTCCAGAGATGGACTTGCGATTCTCAAGATTTGAAGCCCAATCTGCATGTGTGTAGCCGATGATGTTGTTGTGGGTACCATTGTAGGTGATGCCGATGTTGATGGTTCTAGCAAAGTAGCAGAAGATACGCTTCACCGCCTTCTTGTGCTCAGGTCTGGGATTCGCCATGTGCTGGCTCACAACACTCATAACATATGCGAGGTCTGGCCTGGTTGCCATCATCAGGTACATTAGACTTCCGACGTTGCTGTGGTACTTCTGTCGCTCAGCTGCATCTGCTTCTCCACTAAAGCTCACAAAGCACTGCCGCGTCTGAAGCGGCGTACCGATGGGTCTTGCTTCTTCCATGCTGAACCGCTACAGTAGGTCCTTGATGTAGTGGCTTTGCTGTAGCGTGAGAGAGTGTGATTTGCGGTCATGCGTGATCAGGATGCCGAGGAAGTATGATGCCGCCACAAGATCATCGCCTCCTTGAAGTCCTACAATGCGGTCATGCTATTGGAAAGGAGCATGTCATCCACATACACAATGGTGATGAGGACCTCATGCTCATGCTGCTAGCAATAGACACTATAGTCACACTCGTTGCACTCAAACCCCATGCACTACAGCGCCGCATCCAACTTCTGGTTCCAAGCATGAGATGCTTGCTTGAGGTCGTATAGCGACTTCTGTAGCTTTCAAACCAAATGCTCTTGGCCATCCATTACGAATCCCTCCGGCTACTCCATGTAGATCTCCTCCTCTAATTCACCATTCAGGAATGCTGTCTTGACATCCATGTAGTGGATCTCGAAGTTCTCAGCTGCTGCATAAGAGAGGAGAATCCGTACAGAGGCAAAAATTGCAAAGGGAGCAAACGTTTCAGTGTAGTCGATGCCCTCCTGCTGCAAGTAGCCTTTCACGACCAGCTTTGCCTTGTGTTTTTTGAGGTTCCCATCTGCTCCTTGCTTCTTCTTGAATACCCACTTGCACTTGATAACCTTGCGCCCAGGTGAACGCTCAGTTCGTTCCCACGTGCCATTGTCCAGCTGCGACTATATCTCTTGTTGCACAGCTTGCACCCAATTATTTCTATCAATTACAGCCATCGCCTCCTTGTAAGATGTTGGCTCATCTGAATCTGCTACAACTGTGATATTCATGTTTTCTGGTTTCTACAGCATCCAGAAATGGCCGCGCTCACCAGGCTTGTAGCGTAACCTGAGAGGGTACCTACGACCTGGTGCTCGATCGTTAGCGGGCGGCTGGAGCGGTGCTATTAGCACAAATACTACTGCTGGTGGTACTACATCTCCTTCCTCAAATTATGCCGATGAGGCCACTATATCTGCTACATCAGACATGGGAGAGTAGAATGGTTCTCCCATTGTCACAGTGGAGGAAGGATCAGGAGAGAATGGGTCAGGAAGGGTATTTGCTCCCACTGCCTCATCAACTTCTGGTTCTGTTGCCTCTTCACAAATGATGCTGTACCGATGACGTTGCTCTCGTTGAAATTGACATCCCTAGAGATGATGACGTGACCAGTATTCCTCTCATAGAGGCAATACGCCTTGCCGGTCACGTCATAGTTGATCATCAGCATCCGCACCCTCTTCGTGTCCCATTTCTGCCACTTCTCCTTGGGCACGTGCATGTGCCTCAGGCTCCTAAATGCTCGAAGATGACCCACGCTCGGATTCTTGCCAAAACACACCTGATGCAACGTCATCTACTCCAGCACCTTAGTTGGACTGTGGTTGTTGATATACACCATAGTGCTCACTACCTAGGGCCAAAAGTCATATGTGAGCGGAGCCGCATGCATCATAGAGTACGCCGACTCAACGACGATGCCATTGGCGCATTCTGTTACACCGTTCTGGTGTGGCAAGAATGATGCGTTACGGTGCACCTTGATGCCAGCTGCTGCAAGGTAGTCCTCAAAATCCTTGCCCAGGTAATCTCTACCGCGGTCGCAACGCAACGCCTTTATTTTCTTGCCAATCTGGTTCTCCACTGGTTCTTGCCAGTCTGGTTCTGTTTTTTGACAGGTTCAATTCCTTGAACCTGTCAAAAAACTCGTCCTTGGAAGAAAGGAAGTACACAATAGTGTAACGGGTGAAATCATCAATGAAGGTTAGAAAATTCCTATGGCCTCCGAAGCTTTGGGTCTGCATCGGGCCACAGAAGTCTGTATGGACCAGCTCCAGCACCTCTTTTGCGCGCTCCCCTGCTCTAGAGAACGCCTCGCGATGCTGCTTTCCCTCCAAATAGCCGATACACAACTGCTGCTCAAAGTTGGAGATGGTGGGCAAGTCACGCACCTTCTGCTTTTCTTGAAGTTGTTGTAAGGTACGCATGCCAATGTGGCCGTAGCGCGCATGCCAGATCTCACCATTTGTTGCCTGCACCACTGCTACAAGACTCTGCTCATGCGGGACCTTAGTTGCCCCCAGCAGGCGGTACACATCGTCCTCATTCATTGACCTGGCCAACTCCTCTCCTGTGTCCTTGTCAAAGATGTAGACATAGTCATCATCAAAGACGATGCGCAGTCCTATGTTGGTGAGAGAGGAGAGTAAGAGAAGGTTGAACGCAACATCAGGTACATATAGCACGCCATGGAACACTCCCACCTCAATGCCACAGGGTTTCAAACCACATCTCCACAATCCCGATCCCCTCAGCATACACCAATTGATCATCACCCATAACAATAGGTCGAGGGGGGATTGACAGCAACTGCGAGAACCACTCCTTGTTGTGCATCAAACTCTTGGTACACCATGATTCCTTGTACCATGCCAGGTCTGCCTTCTCCACCTGCAACATGTCATGCTTTGCCATGAAGAGGCTGTCGCGCACCTCCTTGGCCACATGCATGCTCCCAAAGTGGCGCACTCCAGCCTCGGTTTGCTGCTGCTGCTGCTGACATTTTTGTAATTGTTGCTGCTGCTACTGATTATGGAGACTGCTGCTTTTGCTACTTCTGCTGTTGCTCCTTCTGGTCCCTCTTGAACTTGACGCACTCCTTCTTGTAGTACCCGTCTTTCTGGCACTAGTGGCACTTGCCTTTCTTCTTGCCTCTCTGGTATCCCTTCTGCTGTTGTTGCTGCTAGTTGCGTGACCCCATTGCCATGAAAGCTGATCACTGCTACTGTCGCCGTTGCACTTTCTTGCATTGTGGCACAGTTCTACCTACACTAGGTACGTACACATGAAGTCGAGGTGGAGAGTTGGCTGGCACTCCAGCGTCTCCCGCACCGTGTCATTGCTTGTTGGGAGTCCCCTCAGTAAGAGGAGGATGAAGCCCATCTTTTCCACAGGGTTCTCGGCCACTTTCAGTTGCTTCGCTAGATCCTTTGCCATTTCCAGGTACGCCTCCATCCCTTCACCATCCTGCATTTTCAATGCCATCATCTTCTCCTCCAAAATCATGAGAAATGCAGGATCCTTGTTCTCTTACTTCTTGCACAATGCATCTCATCCCTCAATTGCAGTAGCCTTGTCGCTCACGTTCTGAGGTTGCAGGTTGGAGATGGTGTTAACAAGCACCTTGTAGGAATGCCTGTCATTCTTTTCCACTCCTCATATGCCGCTGCTGCAGTTGTAGATGAGCTTGCGTCTGCTGCACCTTTTTTTGGTGCCTTCCCCGCCACCACCTGCATTTCGGTGATGCCCGTTGCTTGCAGATTTAGAGTTGGCTCGTCACCGCTCACCACCTCCCACAAGCCCCTTCCCTCCAAGAGGAGACGGGTACGGATCTTCCAAATCATGAAGTTGGCGTATCCCTTCAGCCTCTCCAAGGGATGGGCTACTGTCACCACGCCTGCTGCTGCCATTTTGAGCCTTGCTGATGCTCAATGCTGCCCTTGAGTTGGGGCGCTCACCCTGCTTCTGCTGTTGCTTCTGCCAGAAATCTGTCTGACAGAAAATTGACTGTAGAGTCGAGCAGATTGAGAATTTGAAATTGCTGATCCCACCAATGGAAAATTAAACTTTGAATACTTCAGATGGAAACATAAAACAAGGTCATCAACATGGGATTCTGGAAGAGATGCCCTTTTGAAAGCACGGTATGCTCCTACTCCTACTCCAGCTCGGACGAGCCAACTTGTAACCTGCGTTTCTCCCAAACTGACCGATGGAATGCAAAGATTTTTGCACCATTGGAAAGCTTAGGAAATTTTATTTAATTTTCATGTGCTAATTTTTTATTTGAGAAAAAAAATAGAGTTATGGTCATTACAAGGCAACTGTCTTACTCAGAGAGAAGAGAGTAGCCCTAGCCGACCTTTCTTTGAGCATAACTCTGCACCCGACCGTTGGATCTTTGCGATCCTGGGCTCATTGGATATCTTGTTTTGTGGAATTCAAGACCCACTGATTGATAGTAAAGTTTGGTCAAGCTTTAACCCTAACCTGTCACTCTCAAAGTGACGGCCTGCGCTGGTTGAAACTGGCAGAATCTTGCTCTGATACCAAGTATTAGATCTAGAGGAGAAAGGTGACTATGGAGCAGCGAGTATGTGGGACTGAAAGGGCATAATTTTTACTGGAGAATGGTTGTTGAATCACCCAAAATGTTGGAGTACATATAGAGCTCTAGCTCTATATGTACTTTGGCAAGTCAGCCCTCTCACAAGCTACACCACTTAGCCATGGAGGCTACGACTCATACGCTAGAGTCCATAATCCTACACAAGACATGAAATCAGCCTAGAAATCAGGCAGACCACTCACACACGACCTAGAGAGGTAGAGAATGCTCTTATGGCACACTCCTAGTGGTCACATAACCCAAAATTCTATGGAGAATGGCCATGTGTCCATGACTAGCACACAAGGATCTCACCTCACCTGAAAAGTAAGGAGAGATAGATTTTTGCTATTCATTACACTCTGACAAGGCAATCCAAGAATCTAGGACCTTTTTCGACACTTTCTTCATCAGTTCTAAACCCTGGACCTCTTGCCTTTTTCTTTTCTCACGCTAAGCGATGGAGCCGTCGCCCATGGCCACCCAGACACCAACGACAACGGACCCCAAAGATTATGAAAACTCATATCTTCCAACCGGACCATTGGATCGGCCTACAACGTGGACCGTACACATTTTTCCACCTGATGTTTCCAATGGTGAAGTTGGAAAGTCTATCGGAGAACGCATCTGGTAGTTTCCTTGAACTTTCTCTTGTGGACTTGGAAATGAGTTGGATGGTCCCTTTTCCAACATGTTTACAAGAAAAATCACTCATATCTTGTGGGTTTCTAGTGTTTGAGCAACATACAGGTAGTTGAAACCCACCCGTGAGACATCCAAAGCATCCGAAGGAAGACTCAAGGGACACTAGTAAAGACATAAGGGATTTCGAAGTGAGGAGCAGAGAAACATTAGACGGACACCGAGATCAACGTTGGGCCTCTTGTGATTGAGATAAAGGTACCAATTGTCGCTAAGCTCAAACTTGTTGAGAGCATGGCTAATCACCTAGTGTTCCACATGAGTCGGGCTAAACCCTACAGCAACCCAAGCAAGTACCTCCAGTCAAAAACATGTCGCGGTTGCATCGTATCAAACAAGTTGATGACATGAATGGAACGTCAAACAAGTTGAGACACTGTTGTTGTGGAAAATGCATGGAGTATCTGGTGCGATGATAGTTCCATGGTGCTTTTCATAACAAATTGGAGCCCTACAACAACCTACAATGCCATTATTAGATTTTTATTGTTATTGTTAGATTAACAGTTTTTATTAGATTCATGGTCATTTAAGCCAGGAACAACCTAATTATTGCAAGGCACGGAGACATTGTGACTAAAAGGAGGGAGTATCACGTCATTTACATACACAAGATTGTAAACTTGGCCCATTCATATTCCATTTATTGCCTAGCATACGTTGACCACTATATTTGTATGCTGAACAATGAAGGACATTTTTGCCACCTATCCCAACCTCAGGTATGATGTTATGGAAGGTCTTGACATGTTCGACCACTTCCCAGAAGTCTTGAAAGTGCTATTGTGAACCACATCAATGTTTTATTGCTATATAGTTGCCAGCATTGAATTTTATTGTGACGCACCTCAATACTCACAAAAACCTCGCACTCCTTGGTGGAGTTTTTTCAAGCAGCCTCTATTGATGTGGTGTCACATGTGTTGCTCAACGTGAGCATCCAAGACATTAAGTATGCCTCTGTGTTCTCTTTTCTATTGTATGTCTGTGCTTGAAAGTTCTGATATGAATCGTCAAAGTACACTTTAGTCTCATTGCTAACTATCCAACCCTCCCAAATCCTTCAAAATTCTTCTTTTCTGATACCTTATCGCGATGATCCATCTGCCTTCTTTGTAGCGCAACAGAACTTTCATACCGGGGAGAACGTCGGCGGGCAAACCGTGTACATACAATAGCAGAAGCAAGAAAGAGGCATGCTTACAATTATGGCCCACCACCCGTCGATTTTGAGATTTTGTTACCAATTGGCCAAAGGAGTTTGGGTCACCTAAGTCAACCTTTGTTGTTTTGTTGTAGAAACTTCTAACACGATTGGCCTTTAAAAAATTGTCAGCAGAACTATCAAAAAATGTTGATGTTTCAATAGCATTCATCAACTTATCATCGACACTAGGCTTTTTCAAAGTTGCACGTTGATGTTCTCAATCCCTCAAATTCTTAGTGGAGTTTCTTGAAGCAGCGTCTAACGGTGTCACATGCGTTGCTCAATTCAAGTGTCCAAGACTCCAGGTTAGGGTCCTTATTATTTCTGATGATTTCCTTATGCGTTCGATACATCAAACATTTGCCATTGAGTTCAACCTTCTGGTATGTGTAAGTTATCCAAATGTGCTAATTCTTTCAATTGTCTTCTGATCCATGCATTTGACATGTGAGCCATCCATGTGCCGATCGGCATAACACTTTGTATTAGAGCACAATGGCATTAAAAGATCAGCTGACAGCATGACCCCAATGCGACAACATTGAACAATACATCTGTACATCTTTGCTTGTAGAAGATTGTAGACTTCGCAATGACAAAGGCAAACGGAGCAAGCAAGAAGAAAAGTTAATAGGTATGGACCTTGCGGGTGGAATATTAGCATCACGCACTCCACAAGGCTCTCCAAGAGAACCAGGCAACATCAGCAGACTTTGCGGTGAATGACATAACTCTGACATCGCCAATGGCCTATCTGGTGACAAACCCCTCTGGCCCGCCAAACCCATTGCCTCCACCATTACGCGTGGGGATAACAAGTTGTGGTTAATCATCCCTTGTTAATAAACTGGGTAATGTTTTACATGAAATGTGTATTACCTTTAGTGCTTGGAAATTTACTAGTGTGATCACAATTCAACATACACAATCTACGTGGTGATTTTTTCTTGAATACTTTGAAAACTGTTTTTAATCTGTTTGGAGATTCATTAACTACATGAATTACAAATATTGATTTATGTGTGATTTTAATATAACATAATTCTGTCCATAAAAATGCTTTTGGGTACAACACAACTTTGTAGCCACATGTTCATGAAACACACCCCATCACTAAGTAGTACTTCTTACAGCAAGAAATTGTAGTATATGATTACGTTTGATGTTCTTGACAAAATGATCATGTCTTTTGCTCAACTCTTTGAAACTCGTGGTGTTCCTCCTCCCCTCCTCCCCCCTCCCCCCAAAGTTGCTCGAGTGTATCTGGGGAATGTATTGTGGAGTATATAATGGAGACACGAACTTTTAGAACTTGTGTATTCCATTTGCAATCCCCCCCCCCCTCCGCTCTCCCTCCAAAGACATTGAGTACACTTGGATAGTGTAGTAGGGAGCATATTTGTAGAAGTATAGCATGTTACAACTTGTGCATGTTTTCGTGACAATGTGTTATGAATACATAAGTCACAAAATTCAATACAACCCAACAACACATTCCAATACACCTCCCCATTACACTTTTGACCTTTGGGGGAGAGGGGGTGAGCAACCCCCTCCCCCGCCCCTTGAAGTACCTCGAGTACATCTAGGGAATGTATTGTAGAGTGTATTGTGAATACAAAAATCTTTAGAACTTGTGTATTTATTTGTCATCTCTCCCCCTCCCATTCTAAAAAACACGAAGTGCATCAAGGTAGTTTTGCGGGGAGTGTATGATTTATTTCTAGCAATCTACAACTTTACATTTCTACAACAATACATCATGTGTACATAATTCACAAAAATTGACGTACCCCAGCTACACATCCCCCCTCCCTCCCCCCTCCCCCAAAGTACCTCAAGTGTGTCTAGGGAGTTTATTGTAGAGTGTATCGTAGAGACTTGAGCTTTTAGAACTCGCGTATTCTGCTTGTATTCTTGCCTCCCCCCTCCTCAAAACAAATCAAATGTACTAGGGTAGTGTAGTGGAGATTGCAT
>SZWC01000142.1:12804-41311 GCA_023375785.1 Penium margaritaceum | reverse complement strand
TCCCTTCCCTCCTCTAGAAGCTTCTGCCCCTTCCTAGATTCCTCAGCTTGCTTCTAGTAGGAGGGAAGGTGTCCAGAAGACCAAGACACCTCTAGATGCCTTGTAGGACAAGTCACCCCTTCTAGAAGGTGTGCCACCTTCCTGGACCCTCACCTGGCCTTCTAGAAACTTAAAGAGGAACTCTAGAGGTTGAGCTAGCTTCCTGGCATCTATTTTCCACCCCCCTTGAGGCAGGGCAGAATTTCATCTTGTGGGACTTGAACCCGGGCCCCTGCCTCTAGAGGTGGACACCATTAACCACTAAGCCACTAAGGCTTGTCTTTTTGGTGTTCCTTTTTGGAGTCACTCCTGCCATGGTGAGGAGCATCATTCCAACAGGCCCGACTCACCGCCAAGGGATTCTCCCAAATCCCGGGCGTTGACTTTGATGAGACCTTTGCTCCAGTTGGACGATACACCACCGCCCAAGCTCTTTTGGGCCTGGTCGCTCAGCATGACTGGGAACTTGAGCTGATGGATGTGAACAACGCATTCTTGCACGGACGCCTTGATGAGGAGATCTACATGGTACAACCTCCAGGCTTCATGGATGGCACAAACAAGGTCTGGAGACTGCGTAAGGCACTGTACGGGTTCAAGCAGTCATCATGCTGTTAGAACTTGGAGATCTCTTCTACCCTAGAGAAGGGCGGCTACCACCGTAGCTCAGTCAATCCAACACTCTTTTTGAGTGTCCCCTTGCAGCCCCTCGTGGCCATCCTGGTCTATGTGGATGACCTCCTTATCGCATCGCCTAGCCCGGTGGCCATGCAGTTAGTGAAGACTCTTCTGCAGTATGTCTACACGATGAAGGATTTGGGTCTAGCCCGTGTGTTTCTTGGTATGGAGCTAGAGCGAGACCGCTAGCGCAGGTTGCTGCACGTATACCAGGCTGCGTACATCCGCAGCCTCGGGGAGGGCTTCTCTTCCTTGCTCACTGACATCCCCACTGCGTCCACACCGATGACTCCAGCTGGCCAACGCCTGCTGAAGTCACTTGACCTAACTCAGCTGGAGGACACTGCCGATGTCACCGATTACCTCAGCATCATTGGCTCCTTGATGTACCTTGCCACTACCACCAGAGCAGATGTGGCCTTCTCGGTCAACTTCCTGGCTCAGTTCTCCCAGCAGCCTCGTCAGAATCATCTCGAGGCTACATTGCATGTCGTCCGCTACGCTCTGTCCACTGCGCTCGTCGACCTAGAGCTATGGTTAATCACCCCAAATCCACACACTTGAGAATCACTGTATCAAAAAGTGCATTTTTGCATGAAAACATTTCTCACAAAACATCCATATGAATGCATGTCAGCAAAGCCCAAATGTACATTCCTTGTACATTATGGAATTTACAATAGGATCTATGTGATATGTAGTAGCATATGTGAACAGTCCATGTTCACTAGCTTGTTCACATCCCAATACACTTGGTGATACACAGTTTCACGGGTGAGGCAATTGGACATATATGTCGACCTATGCTACAGGTCACAACCCTCTGTTGTCGTTCATGGGTATACCGACAGTGACTGGGCTCATGATGCAGATGCACGTAGCCGCACAGGCTACATCTTCCTTGTGGGTGGAACTGCTATCTCATGGAAGAGTTGCAAACAGGGCTGTGTGGCGCGTAGCTCCAATGAGGCTGAGTATGTTACACTCGGCGCAGGTACGTGTGAGAGTATTTGGCTTTCTCGCTTACTATAGCAGCTTTGTGTGCCCATTCTTTGCATCACCCTACGCTGCGACAACCAGAGCACCAAGGCAATCGCTGAGAATGATGGCATGCATCAACGCACCAAGCACATCAACATTGAGCATCACTTTGTGCGCGTACGGATTGCCGCAGGTGAGGTCCAGGTTGTCTGGGTCGACACGCGTGAGCAACGTGCAGATTTTCTCACCAAAGCTCTGAGCAGTGGAATGTTCAAGGTGGTTTTGCATGCAGTTGGCTTGTCGCGGGCTTGTGACCCTCCTAGCTGATGTAACAACCTTGTTTCTGTTATCGTGAGTTCTCGTGTGGTGTGTGGGCTGTTTGTCAGTGGGTCATGGGGGAGTGTTGGTTGTGACACACATGCAAGTGACCTCTTGTCTCCGCTCACTCACACATGCGTTCACTGCAGGTGACTGAGCACCTTTGAAGCTGTGGTCCAAGAAGTGCTGGCACTTCTGCCGGATGCAAGACAAATGAGACCTCAGCCATGTCCAAGTCCTACGATGGAGACACCTTGCAGCATTTTGGTTATGGGCCAGAGGGTGGCTGAAACATGAGAGATTACTTGAGAGCTGCATTCTCCACATACGCTCGTGGTCGATGTGGATTCTGGTTTCTTGTGTCTTGCATGCTGTGCTGGTTGTCTAGTTCTTGCCCGGATTGCTGATCCTACAGGGCCACACGCTCAGTCGCTCTGAGGTGTGAGAAACCGCGGTAGCTTTTTAGCTGACCAGTCTGGTTCGACCCTGGGGTGGCGGCCGGGCCACACTTCGAGCCTCTCGAGTGGGTGGCCCGGTCAACCGTTTGCTAAGAGCTCGCTAGCTCGTTACTCTCGTTACTCGTTCTCTTGTTCTCTTAAAAACTGAGTGTTCTTGCACTACCCTCTCACCTCGTCCCGCCATGGATGCTACTTGGTCCTAGGCTATGTGTTTGAGGGTGTGAGGTGGCCTCTTGCTGCCATCTACAAGGCAACAAGAATGTCCAACGAAAAACATGGACATCGCTGTCATGTCGTTTTGGACGATGGACAGTGCTGATCTACCAAACAAAATGATGGGTATATTGTGGAGTGCGTCCCCAGGATAACCTTAGCATTATCCTATCCCGCAGAATTTCCAAGGTGAACCCGGGTGTTGTCCGTTTTGTCTCAAAACTGGACCATACCAAAGTAGCCATGCTACAAACACAGTAGTGCAGTCAGAATCTGCAAGAAAATAGCTAGGAGGAGTTACTTCTGCCCAAACTCAGGCGTTGAATACACTATTTCAGAGAGCCAACTTCGACTACTCATGACGTGACAGCCAAGGGTAGCTGCCAATGAAGCTTGTCGTGGAGAATATCAAATGTACCAAGAGAAGGAGAACGACACGCTCGGCTTCACAACGGCACGTCCACTCCACCGAGCAGCACCCCGTCGGCTTCAGCGTCCATCTAGTCAGTCATCTACACGAGCATGTACACCAGCCAAGAGGTTGCAGTAAAAATCAGTGAGGCAGCGCACGATATAAAGAACAATCCCCCATGATCCAAAGGCGTCAGTGTACATGAGCTTGCATAAGTGATGCTCCCCCATTCTCCCAAACTGAACACTCAGTGCAAGAACAAGAGGAGAAGAATCCCATGTGCAACGAGGATGAGCGGCGAGAACCCATGCATATGGAAGAGTCACACCCCACGCATTCAGGGTAGCAATCCGACCATACTCACAGCCTTCTTGAATGGGTTGCGCTTCAACGCCTTGGTGAAGTAGTCAGCCAGCAGCTTCATACTCTCTATCCAAACGATGCGAACACCGCTCTCATGCAACAAGGAACACACACAGCAACACTCAACATTGATGTGCTTTGTGCGTTCATGGTGGATACCATCGTTGTTGGCAATCGCAGCAGCACTCTTGTTGTCACAATGCAAGGTGATGGACGACATGGGCTCAGACAACTCACCCAACAAACGATGCAACCACACACTTTTACATGCACCAGCGCCCAAATCCAAGTACTTTGCCTCTACTTTACTACGCGCAACACACCCTTGCTTCCCGCTACGCCCTGAAACTGCTGAACCCCCAATGCGAAAGATCCAACCAGTGCGGCTCTTCCCATGTGGGCTCCATGCCCAATCGCTATCAATGTAGCCCACGGCTACCACGGACGACTGCCACCAGAATATGAGGCCTCCGCGTGGGATGAATACCACACACCGCAACATGCGGACGGGTGCATCAAGGTGCAACTGGTCTGGGGCCTGTGAGAACTGGGCGAGGACATTCAGGACAAAGGCGATGTCGGCTCATGTGGTCGTGGCAAGAAACAAGAGGGACCAAATGACGCGGAGGAACGTCGTGATGTCCACCGCTGCACCCAAGGTGCTGGTGTGACTAGCTTTCAACTTCACTTGCCCGTCTGGGGTCATTGGGGTGGAAGCAATGGGGACAGTGGTCAGAAGATCCGCAAAGCGGTCAGCGAGAGTCTGAACATACGCTGCCTGATGTACTCACATGATTTCGTGCGCGAGATCACGCTCAATCTCTTTGGCAAGAAACATGTGCGCCGACCAAAGATCCTTCATCTTGTAGGTCACCTTCAGCAACTCTTTCACTTGCTCGACAGCGGTAAGGTCGGGAGATGCAATGAGTAGGTCGTCCACGTAGTCGAGTATCGTAGAAAAAGGAGTCCTAGGAGGAGTGATGAAGAGTGCCAGGTCTGCAGTGTTGCGGAGAAATCCACCCTTCAGAAGAGTACGGCTGATCTCGATGTTCCTGCACCGAGGATACTTCTTAAGGCCATACAGGACCTTCCGCAGTCGCAAGACTCGGCCAGTCCCATCCTCAAAGCTAGGGGGCTAGGTCATGTAGAGCTCCTCACCATCGAGAGCACTGTGAAGGAAGGTGTTGTCCATGTCCATCTGGTGGAGCTCCCAACCATGCTGTGCGACTAAGCTGAAGAGCGCTCGGCTGGTGGTGAAACAGCCAACCAGGGCAAAGCCCTGGTCGTAGTGAACTCAAGCAACCTGGGAGAAGCCCTTGGCAGTGAGCCGGACCTTGTACTTGTCTAGGGTGCCATTTGGCTTCCACTTTCGGTGAAACACCCACTTTCCCCCTATCGCTTTCCAGCCAAGGGGGAGTTCTACCAGCTCTTACATTGCGTGCTAGTTGACAGCAACGAGCTCCTCCCAACATGCAGCCTCCCATTGGTCTGCGTCGGGAGCAGCACAGGCCTCACGTAGGCTCTGTGGATCTGGTGCCAGTGGGAAAGGCCGTGCTGTCGGCACAGTGGCAGCACAAAGTCATACAAGAGCCCGGGCCAGGGTGGTGGAGACCGCACGACGATGCTCGTGGGAGATGAGAGCGTAGCCAAGGGCCGAACCTGGGTGAGTGTCCTGAGCAATACGGCCAGGGACCGTCAGGCCAAGGACCTTGATACCGTTGCTTAGTCTGTCCCCTCAGTCTGCTACACTAGAGTCTACATCTGAGAGCTCTCGTTCATCACTCAGAAGTGTGCGCACCAGAGCTACCGCCAGAAAGCAGCTCGAATGAAGCAAAGACTGATTAGGAATGAAGAATAAGCAACTAATTGAGACCCCTCAAAATTCTAGCCTCAGCTCAACTTTGTGAGGCTTGCTACTCAGAAAACCAGCCAACCACGAAAATCCTAGCATTATCCTGTCTGGCAGAATTTCCTAGGTGAGACCTGCCAGACACCAGACAGCCCCAAACCCGGGTGTTGTCCGTTTTTCCTAACAATTGGACCATGTCAAAATAGCCATGCTGCAAACGCAGTCGTGTAGTCAGAATCTGCAAGGAAAATAGCTTCGAGGAGTTACGGCTGCCCGAACTCAGGCGTCGACAACACTATTTCAGAGAGCCAACTCAGCTACTGATGATGTGACAGCCAAGGATAGGTGGCGATGGAGCTGGTCGTGCGAGACTACAGTATTAGAAGCACGAGGAGAAGGAGAACCACATGCCTGCCTTCACGGCAACACATCCACTCCACGGAGCAGCACCCTGTCGCCTTCAACGTCCACCCATTCAATCGTTTACACGAGCATATTTTCCTCTTCAAAGAGGTCACAGTATGAGTCACTGAGGCACTGCAGAAATAAAACAACAACAGTTTTGACCGTGCACTGCCTCACTGACTCCTAGTGTGACCTCTTGGCTGGTGTACATGCTCGTGCAGACGACCGACTGGATGGACGCTAATGCTAACGGGGGGCTGTTCGGTGGAGTGAATTTGTTGTTGTAAATCTGCATGTGTGGTTCTCCTCCTCCTCGCACCTCTGACACTACACCCTCACACGATCAGCTCCTTCGGCCGCAACTCTTAGCTTTCATGTCACCAATAGTTGTAGATAACTCTCAGGATCAGGGCAATGAGCACCCGAGTTGGAACAGCTGTAACTGCACGTAGCTGTTTTTCTTGCTGATTCTGAATGAAAGATTCCGTTTGCACCGTAGTTTTTTGGTATGGTCAAGTTTTTAGGAAAAACGGACAATGCCCGGGTTTTGGGCTGTCTGGTGTCTGGTAGGTCTCACCCAGGAAATTCTTCCAGACAGGATAATGCTAGGAGTTTTCTGGTTGGCTGATTTTCTGAGTAAAAAGCCTCACAGAGCTGAGGTGAGGTTAGAATTGGGATGGGTCTCAGTTGGTTGCTTATTCTTCATTCCTAACCAGTCATTGCTTTGTTCCCACTGCTTTCTGGCGCTAACTCTGGCGCACACGCTTTTGAGTAACAAACGAGAGCTCTCAGAATTAGACTCTAGTGCAACAGACTAGGGGCGCAAACTAAGCAACGAGCGTAAGTTCCCACACGCTACATCAACAATGGCACTGCCCCAACATGCGCACTAGCTAGTTCCTTTTTGGTATTAGAACCGTAGCACAGCAACTGCAGCAGCAGTAGCAGTAGTGGCGAACAGGTTCCTGACTACGCCGGTAGACCTCCCATACATGCGAGTGCAGGGGAAATGCTGCCGGATTTTTCCCGGCAGCAGTGACCTGCCTGGTGGCGGCTTCAGATTTTTTCCCACGGCCACTCGGCCAGAGGAAATACTTCCGGATTGTTTTCGGCAGCTCTGACCCCCACGTTTGACGAAGGGAGGTGAGTGGCCGACGCAGCAACGTCAGGAAACCTGCTAGTGACGACGCATGTGGCAACGTCAACCAGAATTGTGACTGACCCGCAACACTAGTAGCAGTAGTAGCAGCAACAGCAGTAGCAGCGGCGGCAGTAGCAGCAGAGACACAACAGCGGCAAAAGCAGCAGTGTCAGACACAGCTACAACAGAAAGGAACAGCCGTAGCAATAGAAGCAAACACCCAAGAGGGAGAGGAAGGAGGCACGAGCACTATTTGTAGCTACTGCCCCGTCCTCGCACCCCCCTGGATGCTGCAAAAAAAAGGAGGAGACGTAGACGCAAATCCAGTCAGCCACCAACGTCCCCTACGCCTGACTGTACCGGACTGAAAGGGGCATCAAACATTGCATGCATACACTTGTGCAAAAGCTTGTATCACAAGCTTTCTATAGCTGTCATGTTTGGCTGGTGGTCTGTAGCCTCCAGCATTAATCGTCACGCGTCGCAAATCCAGATTTTTGTAACATTTCAAGCTGAGCACATAATTAGGTTGTTTCGGCACTTTTTCAAGCCAAGACTTCCTCCACTGCATTCACCACAGTCGAGCGTACCTGCGGTCCAAACTTTTCTTGATTTGGACAACCTTGATGTTCTAAGTGCTGAAATTTTACTTATTCAAGCACTTATTCAAGTATCTCTACTGGAGGTCAATTTTTGCCACCATCCCAAATCAGTGAGAAACACAGTCAGATTTTTGATCGGACCACTTTCATCATCCAGCTCTCAACTGAGGGGAGACTACACACCAACCCGTCATGGGGAGGCAGCAGCAGCAGCGGCGGCAGCCGCGACAACAGCGGCAGCATCAACAACAACAGCGGCAGTGGCAGCAATAGTAGTGATAGCAGCAGTAGCAGCAGCAATAGTAGCCGCAGAGACAATAGAGGCATGAGTAGCCTCAACAGCAGCAAAAACACTCCGTCAGGAAAATGTCTCCAGCACATGGGATAGATCTACAGACCCATCCAGTACAGATCCCATAGCGGACGTGCAGCATCAGGTTGATCAGTTGCGTCGGATGCTTGCCGCAACCAGCACTAGCCAGAATGTCCTCCCCGGATAGCCTGATCCTGCCTTGACTGTGGCAGCGCAGACAGCAGCGCAGCAGCAGGTGCAGAAATAGTTGCAAACAGTTACTAGTGTCCTAGGCGCTAGCGGCCGGCCCCTCTCGACACAAGGAATTCGAGTCCTCTCCTCCTACCCTCATTGGAGATGAGCAGTTCCAGTCTTGGGAACTGCTCTATCCAATTTGGGCATAGGGGGAGGACCTATGGCTGTATAACACTCTTCTGCATGACGATGCCATCCTGGAGCAGGCGCTTGAGGCAGGCCGTGCCATCTGCGCAGTCATCCTCGCCTCTCCCGATGCTGACCGCACTGCCCTGGAGCTGCTCCTTGGTGACACTGGTGACGACACCTACATTGACCCCCGGTGGGCTTGGGACACGCTGACATGGCCGTATCGTGCCTCTGGCCAGGCAGCTTTCAGCCGCCTCCTGAAGGAGTTCAACTCGCTTCACATGAGGGAGTCCAAGTTCTTCACCACCTAATGGCGCCGTGGACAAGATATCCTACGCCGGATGAAAAAGCTGGGCATCCTCCACTTGCTGCCTCCTCACCATTGAGAACGGTGCCACTCTTCAGTTTGCGGACATTTTTTAACCCTAAGGCCTATCCAACCTCGAGGGGATGGTGGCCCAGGGCACTTTGATGACTTGGGCGTATGACCTATTCCATAGAGTGCAGGAAGCGGGACACGCAGCTTCAGCATAGTGACTCTTTCGCAAGGAAAGGCAAGAAGGGCAAGGGAAAGGGGCTGCATCTTCATTCCGGTGGTACTACCCTGACGTGCCATAACTGCGGCCAGACGGGGCACGGGTAGTGAACGTACCCCATCCTTTCTGACGAGACCTGCATTGTCGCCACCATGCGCCATCGGCATGAGCGCAGCCTTGGCACCTCCACTGCCACCGCTGCACCCTTCTTTCCTAGCAGCACTGTGGCCACCACCTACTCCACCCTGCAGCCGGCTCCTTAGCCTTGACTGCAGCTTCCGGCGTCCCTTCTCTATCAGCAGCAGCAAGATGTCTCGCCTCACTCACAGCCATATGCACCACCGCCGCAATAGCAACAGTGCGCTTCGCTGCAGCCAGTGTACTATCCACAACCTTCATCCTAGGAGAGCTCGTATCCCCCGTCGGAGGTGTGACCCCGCAGTCCGTAGCGCTCATCGACTCTGGCGCACGGATCTACCAGCTACAGAGTTTCATTACCACGCAGCTCGGCATCATGCATCCTCCCCAGGGAAGTTGCAAATTGTGTGACTGCTAGCTGAGAGGTTTCTCACTGCCAGACAGAGACCGACCTCTGAGGGGACCTCAAAGAAACCGCTTGTTACCCTTGGAGCCGGATTTAGATGATGTCGCATGGTTGGATGATTGGCATGATCGCTTTACATGTGTCCCGTTTACTCAGCTTGCGACCTCCATCTCCCATCTTCTGCCTTGTTTTGTCGCTAACTATAGTGTCACGGCCTCGGTCCGCGACCTTCATGACACCTGGATTATCGACTCCGGTGCCACGTATCCCATGACATCCTGTCGCTAGGCGTTTAGCATGCTTGGTCCCGTTGACATTGTTCACAGTATCCAGACGGCATCCGGGCAGATCTTGCCGGTCCGTGGTGTTGGCTTCGTACGTTTTTGTTGTCCTTCCAATGACGTCTTCATGATTGATGTACTGTATGTACCAGGTTCGGGACTCAACCTCCTATCTATCACAGCTCTCGACTTCATGAGCATGGACGTCCGTCACTCCTGTGGCATTGGCACTGTCTCCCTTTGCCTGTCTGGTCAGGTCATGTTTCGTGTTGTCTGCCATGACAACCTCTGGCACGTCACTCGAATTCCTTTGTCCGTGTCCCCTCCCTCATCCACCACTGCACATGTGTTTGTCATCATTCTTCTTTTCCCCCAGCACGTGCACCAGCTCCACCACCGTCTTTGCCACGTACACCCCAATGCACTCAATAGCCTGCTCCACACTCAACCTGCGCTCGAACTTGATCTCTCCACCTTCCAGTGGCCTTGTTGCACCGAGTGCATTGACTATGCCCAAGACAAGGTGCACCGAGCCTCGTACCGTGCGTCCTCTTCTCGGGCAACCCACCTGCTAGAGTTCGTCCACTCGGACCTTTTGGGCCCTTTCCTAGCTGTGTATGCTGTCGAGGGTGGCTAGTATGTGCTGATCCTCGCAGATGACTACTCTCGCGTTACCGTTGAGTCATACCCATCGACACACCTTCCTCCCCTCACACTGTCGTGAGTGGTGAGGCCGGCATCAAGGTCCTTGGCCTCACAGCCCTCGGCCTCGTTGGCCAGGACACTCATCCAAGCTTGGCCCTAGGCTACGCTTTGATCTCCCAGGAGCTTCACCGTGCGGTCTACGCCACTCTGACCCGGGATCCCACAGGACTTTGCGCTGCCCGTGTGGTGACAGCACAGCCGTCCCCACTAGCACTCAACCCACAGATTCTACAAGAGGTCCGTGCCGCTCCCAACGCACACCAATGGGAGGCTGTATGTCAGGAGGATCTTGCCGCCATCAACAACCACATAGTGTACGAGCTCATGGAACTCCCCCCTGACTGCAAAGCGATAGGGACAGAGTGGGTGTTTTGCCGAAAGTGGAAGCTAGATGGCACTCTAGACAAGTACAACATCTGACTCACCGTCAAGGGCTTCTTCCAGGTTGCTGGAGTTGGCTACAACCAGGTCTTTGCCCTGGTTTGCGGTTTCACCACCAGCCGGACACTCTTTAGCCTAATCGCACAGCATGGCTAGGAGCTCCACTGGATGGACATGAGCAACGAATTTCTTCACGATGCTCTCGATGGTGAGGAGCTCTACATGATTCAGCATCCTGGTTTTGATGATGGGACGAGCCAAGTCTGGTGACTATGGAAGGCCCTGTATGGCCTCAAGCATTTACCTCGGGGCTTGAACATGGAGATCAGCCATACCCTTCTGAAGGGCAGCATTATAGACCCAACATTTTTCATCACTCCTCCTCGGAACCCCTTTGTTATGATCCTTGCATACGTGGAATACCTACTCATCGTGTCTTCTAACTTTGCCATTGTCGAGCAGGTAAAGGAGCTTTGAAGGCGACCTACAAGATGAAGGATCTCTGGCCAGTGTAGGTGTTTCTTGACATGGAAGTTGAGTGCAGTCTCGCGCACAGTATCATGCAGGTACATTAGGAAATAGACGTTCCAAAATGCTCACTGGCCGCTTTGTCGATCTCCTAACTACTGTCCCCAATGCCTCCATCCCGATGACCCTAGATGGATAGGCGAAGCTGAAAGCTACTTACGCCAGCACCTTCGGTGTAGCGGTGGACATCATGGCGTTCCTACGTGTCGTCGGGTCACTCATGTTTCTTGTCATCACCACACGGGCCGACATCGCCTTTGCTGTGAATGACCTCGTCCAGTTCTCAAAGGCCCCACACCAGCTGCACCTTGATGCAGCTATTTGCGTGTTGCGGTACGTGGTCTTCACATTCCATCGTCAACCGTTCATGGTGGCTGTAGGCTACACTGATAGCGACTAGGCGTAGAGCCTATATGGGAAGAGCCGCACTTGTTGGATCTTTCTCATCAGGGGCACGGCAGTTTCATGACTTAGCAAGAAGTATGGGTGTGTCACACCCAGCACAACACAGGTAGAGTACGTGGCTTGGAACGGTATTGCATGTGAGAGTATGTTACTGTGTCGCTTGTTGGATGAGTTGTGTCAGTCTGTGTCATCCATCACCTTGCACTATGACTATGAGAGTTACGCTGAAGTTGCTACAAATGATGGTGTCCACCATGCACGCACAAAGCACATCAATGTTGAGTATCACTACGCACCTTCCTTGTTGCATGAGGACAGCGTTCACATCGTGTGGGTCATGACTGTGAAGTAGTTGACTGACTTCTTCACCAAGGCACTGAAGCATAACTCGTTCAAGAAGGCTATGAGTATGGTCGGATTGGTGCCCTGAATGTGTGGTGTGACTTTTCTGCTTGCATGGGTTCCTGTTGCACATGCAATTTGTCTCCTTTTGCTCTTGCAATGAGTTATGGGCAGGGGAGCATGGGGGATCATGACTTCTGCATGTTCATGTAAAGTGACGCCTTTGGATCATTGAGGATTGTTGTTGTTTTTTCCGTGAACTGCCTCATTGACTCCTATTGTGACCTCGTGGCTGGTGTACGTGCTTGTGCAGACTGACTGGATGGATGCTAATACTAATGGGCGCTGTTCGGTGGAGTAGACGTGTCTCCGTGAAGCCAAGCGTATGGTCCTCCTCCTCCTCGTCCTTCCAACACTATACCCTTACACAACCAGCTCCATCGGCAACAACTCCTAGTTGTCACATCACCAGTAATCGTAGATAGCTCTCAGGAGCAGTGGAGTCGGCACCTGAGCTGAGCACAATGGCATGCACCACACTCACACTAAGCACATCAATGTTGAGCATCATTTTTTTCGTAAGAGGGTGGGTACAGGTGATGTCCAGATCGTCTGGGTTGACACTCGACACCAGAGAGCTGACTTCCTCACCAAAGCACACAGCAGAAATGTATTCAAGACTGCAGTTTATGTCGTTGGCTTGTTGTGTTCTCATGATGCGCCTTGTTGAGTCCTGATGCCTGTGTACATTTTTGGTAGCCACACCTTGTCATGTCCATGTAATCTTTCATTGCGTGTTGTGCGTTGGGAGCCGGCTATGGGTCATGGGGGAGTGTTGGTTTCTTTGGCATAGACACATAGCGACCTCTGGCTTTCATTGCACATCCCACACATCACTGGTGCAGGTGACTGAGAGAGAATAGATTCTGCTGCCGGTTTGTACACTATTTCCAAAACATGGTCATGGGCCATGGGGACATCAGTACCACTAATGCATGTTCTAACTATTCACATTGATTGGTCCATCTAGCACCAAGTCTTTCCTGCAGACTTGGTGCTAGAGTTTTGCACATCCGGGTTTGTATCCGTGGTAGGTACACTACCGTGTGAGTGGGGATAACAAAAGGAGGGAACTGGTTCGATTGTCATGATGTCATAAGGCAGGAAGCAAGCCTCGACCTAGAACGAGCTCACTGCTTGCTCACTCTTGTCTCCTCCTCCACCGAACACCACCTTTGATACTTGTGACTTGGCTCTCTTGCCGTTTCTTACCAAACACTTGCTTTTCTTTGCTTCAAGGTTCTCTACCATCACAAAGGCATTCAATCTTCTCTTGCCTCACTGTGCCTCTCACTACATCCTACAACCTACATTTGGAAGGTGGTTAAAAAGTCATAACCTTCTGGAACGGAAGATTGGAGGTCAGGGAAGGTAGCCCAAATGCCCTCGGCCAATATGTGCAAGAATTACAAGGTTGGAGCACGGTGGGCCTTGCATGTAATGACAAAAATTCCCAATCATGGCCTTTAGGGACTTGTCTATGTCAAGGACGTGAAATAGTTCACCTCTTGGTTTAGGTTGTCAGTTTAGCTGGCAATGGAGAGATTTCCAGAAATTCGGTAACGGAATGGCATGTTACTGGATTTGAATTGCACATCATGCTACCACACCATGTATCGTCAGGTTGGATGGCTTCACCATCCCATCACGCATCACGTTGGATAGAAAACAATGATGTTTGTTTGTCCACGTCCCGGTTTGTTGAGCGATGGCCCTCCAACTTGGCCCTCTACAATACATTAAAGTTCAACAAGATCACAACGAGAAACCGGCCAAAGGCTGCCTAAAATCCATGAACTTCTCGCATGTGCTGAGTGGGATGCGTCATTGAATGTTCAGGACATGTTGTTTCTTCTCAACATGCTCATTCCCTACAAAATGTTTGGTTAAAATAGGTAGAATTCTTCCCGCCCATCACCTATTACGTATCAAACGTACATGTGTCCCTAATCTTTTTGAGTGGTCATTTTTGTCATTGCACAAATAGACCTCGACACGAAGAGACCTCAATTTTCACTCCAACGGTCGGGGGCAACTCGGCCAACTACCCTCAATCTCCGGCGAACATTCTCGTACTTTCTAACAACTTCAACCACTGAAAATCGACGACAAAATTTTCATGATCTTTCGGTCGACTTCTCAACGCATCAAGGAACATTGATATTTCTAAAGATGCATCTTGCATCTTCGTCATCGATCCTCAAAGTCCCTTGATTACTTGGCAGAGCTTCTTGATTTGACCACTCATGACACAACTCCACACGCGTCTCTAAACAATTGACCCAACGACCCCGACCATGTCTCATTTGTACCTCAACACTTGTGTATATGTGTTCGATGATTTCGACACTTGTCATCAATGTACACTTACAGCTAATTAAAAATTGCTCAAGTGTGCCAAATACTAAAACGTGTTTTGCCTCACAAATTCTACATATTCACCAACTACGCTCCGTTCGGCACAAGACTTGGTATCAGAGCGTAGCGATGCCACAGAGGCATCTGACTACTTAACTCATCCAGAGGGCTACCTCGCACAAGTCGTCAGCACATCTTGCACGTCAAGACTTCCCAGACTTGACAACTACGACGTGAAGAGAGCAAGAAAAACTGACAAACAGGAGCGGATCTTTGAGGACAACTTTGGCAATGGAGGAGCAGAACATGCCTATACAAGCGAGCCTTGAAGCGGCAACGAAGGCTGGCTTGGTAGGCTATGTGGCAGCTGGATCAACCCCAATGGCTCCGACGACCAACCCGGTCACGGATCCAACAACAGTAAACCATCCACCCCTACAGACGGCCTCGACGTCTGCAAAAGAACTATAAGTGGCACTGAACGACGGGGGCGGATCAATGAGGAACTGGAAAACCGTATCTCCACGCTCGAGGAGATCAACAACCACCTGCTCGAACAACTCAACGTTGTGATGGAGGCTCTTTGCAACGCAAGCGCACGAGAGGCGGTGCTTGTTGAGAGAAATGCCCAACTCTTGAGCGAGCCCAAAGGTTATCCAACCCCACCAGAACCATTCGATCCTGCAAATTCCTAACGACCGACATTTTGGATGTGGCTAACGAGTTTGGAGGAGTACTCTATTACTGCTGGGGTCAACAACGATCGGAATGAGATTGAATTTTCAGCCACGCTTTTGTGTGGCACGGCACTAAGTTGGTGGTCTGACTTAAAAGCCATCCAACAGCAGCAGGAGATTGGCGGGACCTCAACGACGGCCAGCGGCGCTTATCTCATATCGCCAGGTGCAAGCGTTCTACTCTTGGAGCAGATCAATCCACAATGGCAAGCCGCGCTGGCGCCACCAATCCACAAGAATGAGTTCTCATGCTTAATGATTCGACGCTCAGTAAAAGCTTCAGTGTCTTCGTAAGCAGTCTGGTGTGGTAGAGTACAAGCACTGCTTCCACAAGAGCATAACTGGTACAAACATCGCCCCTGACAAACTCTATTTTCACTGTAACAGTGGCCTTAAACGGGACATCCGGCAAGTGATCGCCATTTTTGGCATCCAAAATGACTTATCACGGATGATCACAGCAACTGAAAGAATCGACAACACCGACTAGAACGCTCAGATCCAGGAATCTTATGGCTGGCAACCTCCCAACCACCATTATCGTGGGAACAGGAAAAGTCAGTAAGGGGACTCCCCGACTCCGATGGAAGTGGACGTTGTCAACCAGAGAGATACACGCTGTTGCAACGACAAAAAAATTGGGCACATCACTTGGAACGGCCGAAGCAAGTAGCAGACAAAAAAGAGGGGATAGTCACATAAGAATGAGTCGGAAAGCGACAACGGGCAGGAGTGAAAGGCGTGACTCTTTTCCGTGAGGAGCGATCTGCGCCGAACGATCGCCTATCTGAACGGCCTACAACTCCGTAGAGGGTTTCAGGTATTGCAAAGTTCGACGAGGAGCACGAGGACGACCAACCATCGATACTACTAAAAGTGTAACCCCGAAATTGCAAGAGTCACAAAATGGTACCAGCACTATTGGATGGAGGAGCTTCTCACAGTTTTGTAAGTAATGGCATGATCACAAACAGGGTTTGCAGACAAAACGAGGGATTTTTAAAGAAAAACCGTCGGTGGAAGATAGTAAGTACGGAGACTCCAAGAACCACTACGACTTCAAGTAGTAACTGGGTGTGAAGGTCTGGTATTCATGTCCAATGAGTGACCACAAAATCATTCTCGGACAAGATTTCCAATAGCGGCAATGTCTATGTGGAAATCGACAGTGCCAAGCTACAAATTCTGTGCATGGGGAAAAAGACGGTGGCGGAAGGAGCATAGGTGGAAGCTGCACCGGAAGCTGTGTTAGCCAAGAAGCGAACATTGTGCAGTTCATACTGCTCAACGTGGCCAAGCATCACATGCAATGAGGAGCTCATGCAAAGCTCGTACATCTCGAGCCAATGGAGGAAGCAAAAGTAGTAGCAACAGACTCATCAGTCCCATCGGCCTCAACGGCATTAACAAAGTTCGCGATGGTTCTCGAGGAGTTCCCACCTTTCATCCAAGACTTTGTAGACGTCTTCCTTGACAAACTCCTAAAAACCATACCATCATAACACGACATCGACAATCGCATCGAGCTGAAACCGGGCAGCCAATCCACAGCTCGAGGGGCCTATTAGATGAGAAATCACGAGCTGACTAAGCGTAAAAGGTAACTGGACAAGATGCTCAGTCAAGGATTCATCTGCCCATCCACGTCACCATGTGTGGCATCAGTACTGCTCGTGAAAAAGAAAAATGGAAGAATGCGGATTTGCATGGACTACTGAGCATTGAATGACGCTACCATGAAGAACCGATACCCTCTTCCCCGAGCCGACAAAATGTTTGACCAACTCCGAGGGGCTCGAATTTCACCAAATTCCACCTATACAACAATTATCAATTTCTAGTGCAAACTGATGTCTCGCTATGACAGTCGGATCCAGCTTTCAACGGTGTTCCACCCTAAAATCGACACCCAAATCGAGCTGGCCAATCAGACGCCAGAACAACTTCTCCGAACAATGTGCAAACCTCACACGACGGATTGGACACAAAAACTCCCGACAGCCAACATTGCATACATGTTGGTGATCTCCACAGCAATGGGTTAAACACCATTTGAAGTGATGTATGGCAAACTACCCGCCACACCTGTTGGACTACGCAGCCAGAGCAACATTTCCGCGGTTGATGTTCAACACCGCAAATTCTCCTCTATCAAGGAAGGAACATGGCAGACACTCACAAAGACACAAGCAGTGTTGAAACAAGCAAGTTACCGCCATCGCAATATCGATGTGTTTGCCGCAGGCAACAATGTCCTCCTCATTTCAGCAAACATAAAATTCCGCAAAGCCGATTGTTCCAAGCTGAAACCTCAATGGTTGGGCCCGTTTGAGATCGAACGCATGCAAACTCCTATGATCGCACGACTCAAACTCTCCAACACTATGCAAGTTCATCCGGTGTTCCATATGTGTAGACTCAAGCACTACTGAGACCCAGGAGAGAACTTTCCCCGGCAGGGATGTACCTCCCCCTTCACGTGTACAAGTGGACGAAGACACAGAGTGCGTCATTGAAGACACAGAGTACGTCCTTGGCCATCGGTGACATGGCAAAACGACAAAATATCTTATCAAATATCTTGCACAGCTATGATGCCGCGCATAACAGCTAGGAAGCTCATAATGACTTCCGCAATGTCGATGATCTGATCGACAAATTCTACCACCGTTTCCGTGCCACATTCGTACGTGCGCCGGGACGTCGCGGGTAAATGGGGGGGAAGTGTTACGTACCAGACGTACATGAGTCCCTAATCTTTCCGAGTGGGCATTTTTGTCATGACACAAATAGCGCTCCGGGAAAGGAGACGTCAATTTTCACTCAAACGGTCGGAGGCAACTCGACCAACTGCCATCACCCTCCGACGAACCTTTTTGCACTTTATGACAACTTTGACGACTTTCAAGAATAGACGACAGAAGTGTCATGACCTTTCGGTGGACTTCTCCACACATTGAGAATTATCGAGATTTATGAAGATGCATTCTGCATCTTTGCTGTCGATCTTCGAAGCCCCCCGATTCCCCTGCAAAGCTTCTCCATCCAATGACTCACGACGCGACTCCACACGCGTCGCCCCATGATCGACCCAACAACCCTGACTATGTCTCATTCGTTACTCGACACTTGCATATATGTGTTCAAACATTTCGAAAACTTGTCATCGAAGTACACTTACCGCTAATTATAAACTTCTCAAGTGTCCCAAATTCTCAAACGTGTTTTGCCTCACAACTTCTACATGTTCACCATCTACGCTCTGTTTGGCACAACATCAGCGTCCCGTTCGCACGCCAAAAGTTGGCATGTAAACTGCATGGGAATCATTGTTGTGATGTGTGACGTCCGTGTTCATTTGTACAGCTTACTCTGACCAGTCAGCCGTGTCCATGCTCGTGTTGATCCTTGATGCGGAAACAGCTGGCACCAGAGCACCAACGAGTGGTGGCTCCACCCACCACCAGCTGCTAGACAGCTGCCACCACGTCCTAGGTGCTTGCCGGGGTACTTTACGGTTTTGCTGCACACGCTAGAGTTTTCTTGGTGGACTGGCTCTTGAACCCAATTTGCATGTTTTGCATTGTCTTTCCGCCAATCGATACCACACTTATAAGTGTGATTAGTCGTAGCGTTCGGATCAAGATTTTGCATCTCTAGGTTCAGACGGTGTTGCGTTTGGATACCTATGCGCAGAATTACGGCCAAATCAGTGGTTTTCGACCGGTTTTGGGACAAGCTTACACTGTCGCATGCGTCACCAGCCGTGCGCCGCGGTAGCTATTGATGTTGTGTGATTATCAGTTGTCGTTTCCCATGCATTACTAAGATATTGAAGCTTATGAGACTTTGCGCGTCTCCCTAGCCTGACCCTTGCTGTTTCTTGTAGCTACTTGCTTACTAGTGCGCCAGCTGACAGGGCAGTGTCGCCACGTCAGCAGCAAGGTTAGGAAGCTTTCTAGTTGCTTCTCATGGTAATAGAGAAGTGAGACCTCTCTCACTGAGCTACGCCACAGAGACGCAACACCGGCAATAGAAGCAAGAGTCACCACCGCCGCTGTATTGTGGGACTCGTTGCCGTCGTTCGGAGCAGTGACATCACCACAAAATTCCCACCACCACACCGGATGAGCTACAACAGTTTCCAGCTCCAACAGCCACGCCGAGCAGCAGCAATAGCACCGGGTGGCAGGAGCAGCCCTGTCTGGCTGCTCATCCGTACAAAAAAAAGGGGGAAATCAGCTCGCGACAGTGGCTACGAGCACTGGCAGCGCACAACGCCAGAAACAGCTTGCAGCAACCGCGCCTTGAGTACGCGCGAGCAACAACAGTAGTGCAACAACAGTGGCAGAAGCAGCAGCAGCAACTCAGCAGCAGTGGCGGCCGTCATAGCAGCGGCGGCCGCCACAGCAGCAGTAGCAAGCAGTGCTGCTGCGTAGCACTATTACGCATCACTACTACGCAGAAGCTATGCAGTACTACACATGGTTACGCAAGGCTACGTAAGACTGCGGAGGCCTACGCAGGGGTGCACAGGGCTACGTAAAACAGGGGTTGACGCGGTCATCCCCACCGAGGAGTCCGTGTGACAAAAAAAAAACCGTTGGCCTAGATTACGCCAACGTAAGAAACGCGAGCGTTAATGATGCTAGCGTTTGTTTGCTGGCGTAAAATCGCTGATGTTACTAGTAACTTTGCTCACATCAGCATTTTCAGGGTCAAAAAAACTTTTTTCTTGACGTTTCAACTCCTCGAGAAACTCTGTCGGCTTCTTGTCCAGAGCATCTTTGAAGTTCGGCCACATACTGAGCACTTCAATGGCACCAGTGCGTGGCAAAGGCAAAGGCCTCAAAGGCCCCTCTTCTTCCTCCTTTTCGAGCATCATGAGCCCACGGTTGTAGTCACTCGCGATGGACAAGTTTCATTGGAGGCAATATGAGATACACCGGCAGTAGCGGCGGTAGAGAAATGTGTTACAAGAGATTACTGAGCTACTACGGGGTCGTTTGGGAGCCTCACAGCAGCCACCTGGAGGATGTACTAGAGTTGCACCATCTGTTCAGCAGTCTACACCGTACACATTGCTACGACCTCAGCACCCCTCATCATAGGGCAAGGCCTGGGATGAGGATGAGACAAGAGATGACACACGCGAGGACGCGATTCCTGTCCTTGAGGAGCGCATTTGTGAGCTACGTCTAGGGTTACAGCCTCTCACCGTGCCACCTTCTCGCCTTCAAGATCAGGCATGTCGTTCAACGGCGTCCACTTCTGGTGGTGTTTCTCTCACTCGTGGTCTCCCTATACCCTGTCCACCATCTCCTCAGCCCAAGGTCTCCCTCCCCACGGAGCGGCAACCGAAGGACTTTGAAACACCTCCACCCTAACATGATAGCAAGGAGGGGTTGATTCCTTGGAGACGTTGTTTCAGGTATAGGCCAAAACTGAGGGCATCTTGCCTCACTACCACAATCAATACCAGACTCGCGACGCTCACTTGGTCCAGACAGCAACAAGAGCAATGCCCAGTCTTCTCTACGCCATGCCACAGGAGACTGTGGTAGCCTTTCGTCCCTTTTTGGGTGAGAACGGGACGGAAGTGGAGCAGTTCCGCGTCATGCTAGTAGCTCGCCCTGACTCTTCTCGCTATAGAGACCCATGATATGAGGGTCGCCCGACTACGTGAGTTTCACTCCCTCCGTGAGGGTCCCACAGAGCTTGCAGCTGACTACAGGAGGAGCGCAATGCACCTTTACACGCGTCTTGGGACCGGTGGCGGGACGCAGTTGTGGGCACTCGACACCATCATGATGGGGGCGCACTTGGACCACGTGAACCTCTTTACGGGCTTCGACTGTGTGGCTCTCTCTGAGTTGTTGGAGTCGCTCCAGCTGCTTCCGTGGGCCCATTGCTGCTTCCTCCAGGCCACATCTGCTCATGATGCTGCTATCGCCCATCAGCATAGTCCACTTCTTACAACAGTGACTGCGACCCGTCTTACGCCTTTGTCTCGGGTAACCAGCCTCACCTCCACCGCTTCCTCCTCCATTGCCTCTACCACAAATGGCCACACTCAAGGCATTGTAGCGGTCATACAAGGGAAGAAGGAGAAGAAACAACATGGGAAGGGATAGCTGCAACAGCAGCAGCAGCACCCGGTGTAACCGGGCAACGGAAATTCTGTCCACTCCTAAAATTGTGGAGGCGCTCACCGCTACATGGAGTGTGAGTAGTCCCTTGACTGGAATCACATCATGCACGGCCTTCAGGCGGCGCGTATGTAGCGGATTTCCTCAAGTGACACACGACTGAGGCGCGTCGCGATCACGATTATAGCAGACGTGTCCATTTCATCAGGCGGCAGCAGTGATATGGACCCTCGGGATCGCATTACATGGAGCTTTGTCAAGTGCTCGTGCTTTGTACTCAGGGAGGTGCGAGTACATTGTCATTGATGAGTGGTCCTGCGACAGCTTATCTTAATGCGTCTGCTGCCCATGATGATGCTTCTGGTGGAGCTAAACTGTTTTTCGATGAGGATAGACGTGAAAAAACTAATTGGCGTGACGAGTCACATATTCATGTTGTTCGTCATTGTCCTCAGTCCTCTGCTGAGCGTCCAGCAGAGGCAAAGTGTTTTGTGGCATGTTGCTCAATTTCAACGACTAGTCATGAGCCGGGTGGCACCTGGGTCATTGAGTCTGGTGCCACCCATCACATGACCTTTCGTCGTACTGACTTGGTTGTGTTGGGTCCCGTTGCGCCTGTTTGGTCCTTTAGCACAGGATCTGGTCAGTCATTTCCTGTGCAGGGAGATGGGATTGCGCAGTTTGATGGTCTTTCTGGCCCCTTGTTCATTTCTTATGTGCTCTTTGTCCCTGCTCTTGAGCTCAGCCCGCTCTCCATTCGTGCATGCACCAGAATGCGCCTCACTATCGAGCACTCTTCTGACTTTGCCACAGTGACTGCTCTTGACACACGTGCCATCGTGCTTTGTGCCTCTGTTCTTCATTATCTCTATCATCTATCTCGTCACATTCCCTCTGTTTCTCCCCCTCCCTCTTGTGTTTGTCGCTAGTGTTCTCTCCCCTGAGCATGAGTGCTTATTACATCGTCGCCTCTGCCATGTGAGCTCGGACACTATGTATAAGCTCATTTGAACTCAGCCAGTCCTCGTTCTTGATGCAACTTCCTTTGAGAAGAGGCCCAAAACCGATTGTCTTTTTTGCGCCCATGGTAAGATGCATCGCTGCTCTTACCCTGACTCCACCTCTCGGGCACTGCACCCACTAGAGTTGGTCCACTCAGACCTTTTCGGTCCTCTCCCAGTCGAGTCGCTCTCTGATCAGGGTCGATATTTTCTCATCCTGACCGATAACTGCACTCGGATGCGGTGGGTCTATAGCCTCCGCCACAAAAGCGACACCGCACTGGCGTTCCACCTGTGGCTTGTGATGGCTCAGCGTCTCTCTCGTCACACCGTGCACACGATCTGCTCGGATCGTGGTGACGAGTGCTTAGGTGAGATGGATGCCTACTTTGTTGAGCACGGTATCTTTCACCAGCTTTCTGCTCCTGCTACACCACAAAAGAACGGTGTCTCTTAGCATTAGAACTACACCATGGAGGATGCGGTTTGAGATATGCGGTATGAGTGCCATCTTCCAGAGTCCTTTGCCTTTGAGGGCTTCTCCTATATGACGTGGCTCTGGAACCGCTTGCCGCATGGTCCACTTCCAAACCATGTCATGCCGTACGAGTTGTGATTTGGCCATCGTGCGGTTCTCCGTCTCGCCCGCGTGGAGGGGTCCCTCGCTTATGTCTGGAACACCGAGGACCAATAGGGGTCCAAGGTCTCACCTCGCGGATGCATGTGTACCTTCCTTGGCATCTCCCACGGTCAAAGGCCTAGCGCTTTTGGGACCCTGCTTGCCATCGCATTGTCGAGTCTTGAGATGATCTCTTCTTTGAGGCTCTCACCTACTCCAAATTTTCTAGCATTCTGTCTCTGGGCGCCGACCAAATCCCTACCTGTGTGGCTTCCCGGTGAATGAGGGAGAATAGTCCGGCAGATTAGTCCATCCCTTGCAGTCCGGTCTCTGGCTGCTGACGATCCTGCCATCGTGGCTATTGGTCCTGTAGCCTCATTAGTCCCCTCTAGCACACCAAATCCCGTGCCGGTGTTAGACTTTTCTGGCACATCTGATCCTGTGCCAGTGTTGGTCCCCTCTGACACACCTGATCTTGTGCAAGTGTCAGACCCTTCTAGTACACCTATTCCCGTGCCAGTGTTGGTCCCCTCTGATACACCTGATCCGGTGCGCGTGTCAGACCCCTCGGCACATCTGATCCCGTACGAGCATCACTCTCCTTAAGCACACCCGGTCTCGTGACAGTGTTAGTCTCCCATGTCATGCCCACTCCTGTGCATGCACTTATTTCACCTGTGGTTATGGCCGAGCAGCCTTCTCTGCAGCTTGAGGTGAGCACCTCTACATCGGGCTACTCCCGCGAGCCCGGCGGTCTTCTCCAACCACTGGCCTCTACCGCTTAGCGGACTATTGAATCGGTATCTAGATGCTCGACTCGTACTGTTCAGATAGGCGAGCCTGGCACAAAGGCCCTTTGCCTGAGTGTCCAAGCGGACTACACTGAGGTGAATCCGGCATGTCCTGTCGTCCACCAGCTGGTCTCCTAAGAGTTCTCAGTCGCTTGCTATGCTGTAGTTGATCTTGTCATGGTTACACTGAGTCAAGAGGCATGTGTCTTAGCCATCCAGAGCTCTCCCTTGACGACACCTGATCTAGGCACGTTGAAGGAAGCACTCTGAGCTCATGATGCAGGCTTGTGGCGTGCAACTTGTGAGGATGAGCTGAAAGCCATCCATGAGCACCGGGTCTACAAGCTTGTCGACCTCCCGCCTAGGGAGAAGACTGTACAGGCCCAGTGGGTCTTTCGCAAGAAGGTGAAGCCTAATGGCACACTGGATCGCTACAAGGCTCGCTTGATGGCCAATGCATTCTCCCAGGTTAAGGATGTAGATTTCATTGACACCCTCGCACCTGTTAGCCGCGTGACCACCGCTCGCGCTCCGTTCAGGATTGTTGCTCACCACGACTGGGAGCTACACTAGATGGATGTAAACAACGTGTTCGTCCACGAAACCTTAAACGAGGAGATCTACATTGTTCACCCACCTTGATTCGAGGGCATGACAAGGTTTGGCACTTGCGTAAGGCCTTGTATGGCCTGAAACAGTTATCCCAGTATTGGGACCTGGAGATCAACGGCACAATGACACGTGCCGGTTACGTGCAGAGTGATGCTAACACGTTCCTCTTTCTTGGACGGATAGCTGAGAGCCTCACCACCATCCTGGTCTACGTGGACAACCTACTGATTGCGTCTCCTTTGATGGAGGTCGTGAAGGAGGCTAAGGCAGTCCTTCTGGCTACCTACAGGATGAAGGACCTTGGTCCTACAGTTGTGTTTCTTGGGATGGAGATAGTGCGTGATCGTCAGCGACGAACACTCTTGTTGCATCAGGCACGTTACGGCAGCTTTGTGGGGGAGCGGTTTGATGACCTCCTTGGTGCAGTTCCCATAGCCTCCACCCCTATCACACTTGACAGGCAAGATGCTCAGAAGGTGGATGATCTAGCAAAGCTAGGGGAGATAGTGGACGTGACCCTCTACTTACGCCTGATTGGTTCTTTGATGTACTTGGCCACTACCACACAACCCGAAATTGCCTTTGCCGTCAACCTCCTTGCGCACTTTTCACAGTGTCCTCGGGCGAGAGCCCTTCACGCTGTTGTGCGAGTGGTGCAGTACGTTGTGTCTACGCTGTACCTTGGACTCTACTTTCGATGACAGTGTTCGGTGCTAGTCGACAGCTACATAGACAGTGTGTGGGCATGGACTCCTGAAGGGCGCACTCGCACATGCTGCGTGTTTGTGCTTTTTTACACCGTTGTGTCGTGGCACGGCGGCAAGCTGGAGTTTATTGCGCATAGCTCATCAGAGGTTGAGTATGTTGCTCTGGGGGCTGGAGCTGCTGAGGAGGTGTGGCTGCAACGTCTATCTCGTGAGTTGCGTCAGTCCGTGCCTTGTGTCGTTCTGCGCTGTGACAACCAAAGTGCTCTTGCCATTGCAAAGAACTCTGGTGTATTTCATGCACGCACGAAGCACATTGTTGTTGAGCATTATTTTGTGCATAATCGTGTGGAGCGACAAGTGATCTTCGTCATCTCGGTCAGCATGGACATGCAACGGACTGACTTCTTGACCAAGGCACTCTCGCGCGGAAAGTTCATGGAGGCCATTCGTTCTGTCTGGCTTTGCACCATGCCTCAAAGTGGCAGAGAGTGGGGTATGTGAGCATGGCCTGTTGAGCATCTTGTTGCGCACCTGTGTCAGATTTGCACGTGTATGGAAATGCGTGCCATCGGGTCATGGGGGAGTGTTGTGATGTGAGCTGTCCCCATCTGTTTGTACAACTTACTGTGACCACTCGCCTGTGTCCATACTCGTGCAGATCCTTTATGCGGACGCAGCTGACGCCGGAGCATCGACGAGTGGTGGCTCCACCCACCGGTATGTGCTAGATAGGTGCCATAACGTCCTAGGTGCTTGCCGGGATGCTCTGCGGTTTTCTGCCGATGGTAGAGTTTTTTGGTGGACTGGCTCTTGAGCCCGATTTGCATGTTGTGCATTTTCTGTCCATCGATCAATGCCAGACTTATGCATGTGACCAGTCTTAGCATGTGGCTCAAGATTTTGCATCTCTAGGTTCAGACAGTGTTGTGTTTGGATACCTGTACGCAGAGTTACGGCCAAAACAGTGGTTTTTGGTAGGTTTTACGACAAACTAATACTACCGCGTGCGTCACCCGCCGTGCGCCGCGGCAGCTATTTACGCTATGTGCTTGTCAGTTGTCATTTCTCTCTACATTATTAAGGTATTGGAGCTTGTGAGACTTTGCGCGTCTACCTACCCTAACCCTTGCTGTTTCTTGCATCTACTTGCTTGCTAGTGCGCCAGCTGACTGGTCAATGTCGCCACATCAGTAGGAGCAAGGTGAGGAAGCTTCCTAGTAGTTTCACAATAATAACATTTCTACCCAATCTGCAAGGGGGGTGGTTATGCCCTACCTAGTGAACAAATTGTATTGACATCCTGCCTAGCGACTTAAAAAAGAGGACTACCTCGCTTTACATGCGCGATGAGCAGCAGGCACCGGTGATCATTCAAAGAGGTGGAGTATGTCCGCCCCCCTTGCGATTCTCTATCCCATGAGAGAATCGAAATCGAACAATGACCTGTTTTTTTTTTCCGACATGCAACCCCCCCGGTTTGATTTAGGATTTTCGCGGGCGGATTTTGCGCAAAACAAAAAACCCTACATCAAACCATGGGGTTTGCATGGAATAAATAAAATCATTGCCCAATCGCGATTGAGCGACAACGTCTGTTTTTGACATGTGGCGGAAACACTCCTTTTTTTAAAAATATTTATTCATTTAAATTTAGACACGGAAACGCTTGAAGTTTCAATTTGAAGACCCTAATTGGGTTCATGGTTTTATTTTTGTGCGGTTTTCTGCTGGGCTTCGCGATAGCGGGCCCTAACAGGTTCCCTTTCAATGCATGGGGAGTCTCAGACCCCCCATGCAAGCCAAACGCAAACCCCGCCCTCTTAAATAAAAAACCCCCCTGAATGAGGGTTTTTTTGAATTTAAAAATAGACATATGACGTCAGCATGTCCACGCGGCATCGCATGCAGCGTGGACATGTTGCGGTTTCTCGTTGTACGTGGATGAAATGTTAACATTATCAAGTCACAGGGTAGGTGATTCTCATTATTATGAGCTAAGATTAGAATTAATGTTTTCTAAGAAACGCCAGGTTGGGCATACACACAATTGAATTGTGTGGGTAATCCCTACATGTACCCGAATTGAATTCAAGAGTATCACTTTGTAATCCAAGCAAAACAAAATCAGTGTGTCGGTTCAGGACCTGGGACGCCGTCGCCACCTGGGCTCGTCCGCACACTGCCACCACGCTGGCCCGCTTTTTCCGTTGTCACGCGCTCTTTACACGCTACGCCCACCTCGCCTTTCCGTCAGCCTCCGAAGCCCGGCCCGTCACACCCACCTCGGCCGCAGCCCCGCCTTGCCTTCCCCTCCGCTCGTCCCTCGCGAGAGTGAGCCGTTGCGTGCTGCTCGGCACGAGTCTAGGAAGTTGGTTGCTCTGGAAAGGACGTAGTCTTCTGACCTGCAGCCGTGGCTGAACACTTTTTGACGGGAAGGGGTCGTCGCACTCCCCGGCCCGCCTGCCAAGGGTTCAGTCGGAAAGCTCGCATCTTGCGCAACGGCCACAGCACGTCGGTTGGTGAGGTGAGGTCGTCGGACGGCTCTTCCTCTTCGCGCTGCGCGCGTCGTTTCGCCCTCCCGCCCCGATAAGTGCGGATGTTCGCCTCCACTGACATCCGTGCTCTGCTTTTGCTTTGCGAGCGGACTCGTGTACTTGAGGACTTGTCGACAGCAACCTCCGAGCTTCCTGCGACAGACCATTTCGAGTGATTTCAAAGCACCGTTCTCATAGCACCAGATTCCCTCCCCTTTCGGCCGACTTAAAGGAAACAAACCTCCCGGCGGAGAAGCCCCGAAGAACCGTCATGGCCGACCTGCAGTCCGCCGCCATGCTGTGCTTCCATATGGACTGGCGCCGACACCCCACCGTTGCTTCCGACCAACGCGATCAGCACCTGCTCCAGCAGCACCAACATTCGCAAGAACAATGCCGCCCGCGACCGCTTTCCCTCGCACCCTCCTCCTCCTCCTCCTTCTCGTCCCTCATCCCCTCTCCGACATCCCCCTCATTTTTTGCGTCCGCCTCCGGAATCTTCTTCCACCCATACACTGTAAGCGAGGTTCCAACGGCCAAATGTTCGCAGCAGCAGCAGCATCAGCAGCAGCAATGCAAAGCGGCGGCAATGCGGAGCAGCGGCATCGGCCTGCATGAACCCACGCCGGTTGAACTGTGCATGCTGTCGTCTCTGTGAAACTCGTCGAACCGTCCGACCCACTGCCTCTGTGGATTTTTGGGGCGGCGTTGGCCGACATGAAGACGGAAAGATGGAAAGACGAAAAAGTTGTGAAGCTCCACCACCCACTTCGTAGAGCACCACCAACATCTGCTTCTCCACCCTCGCCACTTTGTCATGACGCTTTTCTCCGTCTCGCCGTGAGTGGGCTCCTTCACTGATTTTCTCCACGTGGCATTCACGCTGGCGGAGAGGAGCTCCAGCGAGCAGGCTTGGCTCAATTTTGCAGCATCGCGTCGTGCCTTTGTCGGTCATGACAAGATGGCGAGCTTCTTTGGGAGGTGGTGGTGGGGGAAGGGTGGAGGGGGATCTTCATTGACTATGGGGAAGAGGAAGCAAGGAAAGAGGGTGGTGGTGGTGGGGGGGGGGTTGGGAGGGGGGG
>SZWC01000141.1:581793-593571 GCA_023375785.1 Penium margaritaceum | reverse complement strand
TAAACCCTAAACCCTAAACCCTAAACCCTAAACCCTAAACCCTAAACCCTAAACCCTAAACCCTAAACCCTAAACCCTAAACCCTAAACCCTGAACCCTAAACCCTAAACCCTAAACCCTAAACCCTTACGATCTAGTGCCAAGGTGTCACCCTCTAGTGTCAAAGTGTGGCGCTGTGGTGCCAAAGTGTGATGCTCTAGTGCCAAATTGTGATGCTATAGTGCCAAAGTGTGACGCTCTGGTGCCAATGTGTGACGCTGTATTGCCAAAGTGTGGAGCTCTAGTGCCAAATTGTGAGGCTCTAGTGCCAAAAGCTGACGCTCTGGTGCCAAAGTCTGACGCTCTAGTGCCAACGTGTGAAGCTCTAGTGCCAAATTATGACGCTCTAGTACCAAAATGTGACGGTCTAGTGCCAAAGTGTGACACTCTAGTGTTAAAGTGTGACCACTAGTGCCAAATTGTGACGCTCTTGTGCCAAATGGTGACGCTCTAGTACCAATGTGTGATGCTATAGTACCAAAGTGTGATGATCTATTGCCAAAGTGTGACGCTCTTGTGCCAAAGTGTGATGGTCTCGTATCAAAGTGTGACGCTCTTGTGCCAAAGTGCGACGCTCTAGTGCCAAAGTGTGAAGCGCTGATGCAAAAGTGTGACGCTCTTGTGCCAAAGTGTAACGCTCTAGTGCCAAAGTGTGATGCTCTAGTGCCAACGTGTGGAGCTCTACATCCAAAGTGTGAAGCTCTAGTGCCCGAGTGTGACGCTCTAGTGCCAAACTGATGTTCTAGTGCCAAAGTGTGAAGCTCTAGTGCAAACATGCGACACTCTAGTGCCAAAGTGTGATGCTCTAGTGCCAAAGTATGACGCTCTAGTGTCAAAGTATGACGCTATAGTGCCAAAGTGTGACGCTCTAGTACCAAAGTGTGATGCTTTAGTGCCAAAGTGTGACGCTCTAGTAATAAATTATGATGCTCTAGTGCCAAATTGTGATGCTCTTGTGCCAGAGTGTGATGCTGTGGTGCCAAAGTATGAGGCTCTGGTGCCAAAGTATGACGCTCTAGTGCCAAACTGTGAAGCTCTAGTGCCAAAGTGTGACGCTCTTGCGAAATTGTGAAGATGTAATGCCAAAGTCTGAAGTTCTAGTGCCAGAGTGTGATGCTCTAGTCCCAACGTCTGACGCTCTAGTACCAAAAGTGTCACGCTCTAGTTCCAAGTTATGACGCTCTAGTGCCAAAATGTGATGCTTTAGTGCCAAAGTGTTACGCTCTAGTGCGAATGTATGAGTATCTAGTGCCAAAATGTCACACGTTGGCACTAGAGCGTCACACTTTGGCACTAGAGCATCACACTTTGGCACAAGAGCATCACACTTTGGTACTAGATCATCACACTTTGGCACTAGAGCGTCACACTTTGGCACTAGACCATCACACTTTGGCACTAGAGCTCCACACTTTGGGACTAGAGCATCACACGTTGGCACTAGAGCGTCACACATTAGCACTAGAGCGTCACACTTTGGCACTAGAGAGTCTCACTTTGGCAATAGAACGTCATGCTTTGGCACTAGAGCGTCACACTTTGGCACTAGATCATCACACTTTGGTACTAAAGCTTCACACCTTGGCACTAGAGTGTCACACTTTGGCACTAAAGCTTCAGACTTTGGCACTAGAACGTCACACTTTGGCACTACAGCGCCAGAACGTGGCGCTAGAGCATCACACTTTGGCACTAGAGCGTCAAACTTTGGTACTAGAGCGTCACACTTTGGCACTAGAGCGTCACACTTTGGCACTAGAGCATCACACTTTGGCAATAGAGCATCCCACTTTGGCACTAGAGGGTCACGCATTCGCACTAAAGCATCACACTTTGGCACTAGAGTGTCACACTTTGGCACTATACATTTATACTTTGGCACTAGAGCGTCACACTTTGGCACTAGAGCATCACACTTTGGCATTATAGCTTCACACGTTGGCGCTAGAGCGTCACACTCTGGCACTAGAGCTTCACACTTTGGCATTAGAACGTCACACTTTGGCACTTCAACACCAGAACTTGGTGCTAGAGCGTCACACTTTGGCACTCGAGCGTCACACTTTGGCATTAGAGCGTCACACGTTGGCACTAGAACTTCACACTGTGGCATTAGAGCATCAAATGTTGGCACTAGAGCGTCACATTTTGGCACTAGGGCTTCACACGTTGGCATTGGAGCATCACACTTTGGCACTAGAGCGTCACACTTTGGTACTAGAGTGTCACACTTTGGCACTAGAGCTCCACACTTTGGTACAACAGCGTCACACTTTGGCACTAGAGAGTCACACTTTGGCACTAGATTTTTACACTTTAGCACTAGAGCATCACACTTTGGCACTATAGCGTCACACTTTGGCACTAGAGTGTCACACGTTGGCATCAGAGCTTTAAACTTTGGCACTAGAGAATCACACTTTGGCACTAGATCGTCACACTTTGGCACTAGAGCATCATACTTTAGCACTAGAGTGTCACTCTTTGGCACTAGAGCGTCACAGTTTGGCACTAGAGCATTACACTCTGGCGCTAGAGCGTAACACTTTGGCACTAGAGCCTCACACATTGGCACTAGAGTGTCACACTTTGGCACTAGGGCATCGCATTTTGGCACTAGATCTTCACACGATGGCACTAGAGCATCACACTTTGGCACAAGAGCGTCAAGCGTTGGAACTAGAGCGTCACAATTTGGCACTAGAGCTTCACAAGTTGGCACTAAAGGGTCACACTTTGGTACTAGAGCTTCACATTTTGGCACTAGAGCATCATTCTTTGCTACTAGAGGGTCACACTTTGGATCTAGAGGAAACACTTTGGCACTAGAGTGTCACTCTTTGGCACTAGAGCGTTACAATTTGGCACAAAAGCGTCACACCTTGGCACTAGAGCGTTACACCCTGACACTAGAGCATCACACGTTGGCACTAGAGCGTCACACTTTGGCACTAGAGCATCACACATTGGCACTACAGCTTCACACATTGGTACTAGAGCGTCACACTTTGGCAGTAGAGTTTTACACTTTGGCATTAGAACGTCACACTTTAGCACTATAGCGCCAGAACTTGGCGCTAGAGCGTCACACTTTGGCACTAGAGCGTCACATTTTGGCAATAGAGCGGCACACTTTGGTACTAGAGCATCACACTTTGGCACTAGAGCGTCACACTTTGGTACCAGAGCATCACAACTTGGCACTAGAGCGTCCCACTTTGGCACTAGAGGGTCAAACATTGGCACTAGAGGATCACACTTTGGCACTATAGCTTCACACGTTGGCACTAGAGCGTCAAACTTTGGCACTAAAGCGCCACACTTTGGCACTAGAGCGTCACACTTCGGCACTAAAGCTTCACACTTTAGCACTGGAGTATCACACTTTGGTGCTAGAGCGTCACACTTTGGTACTAGAGTGTCACACTTTGGCACTAGAGCTCCACACTTTGGTACTACTACGTCACACTTTGGCACTAAAGCGTAACACTTTGGCACTAAAGCTTTACACTTTGGCACTAGAGCGTCACACATTGGCACTAGAGGGTCACATTTTGGCACTACAGTGTCACCCAATGGCACTAGAGCTTCACACTTTGGCACTAGAGGCTCACACTTTGCCACTAGAGCGTCACACTTTGGCACTAAAGCGTCATACTTTGGCACTAGAGCGCCACACTTTGGCACTAGAGCGTCACACTTTGCCACTAGAGCGTCACAGTTTGGCACTATAGCGTTACACTCTGGCACTAGAGCATCACACTTTGGCACTAGAGTTTTACCATTTGGCACTAGAGCGTCGCACTTTGGCACTGGAGCGTCACACTTTGGCACTAGAGCGTGACACCTTGGCACTAAAGCTTTACACATTGGCACTAGAGCGTCATACTTTGGCACTAGAGCGTCACACATTGGCACTAGAGCTTCACAAATTGGCACTAAAGCGTCACACTTTGGTACTAGAGCTTCACATATTGGCACTAGAGCATCACGCTTTGGCACTAGAGCGTCACACTTTGGAACTAGAGCAAAAGACATTGGCACTAGAGCGTCACTCTTTGGCACTCGAGCGTCACACTTTGGCACGAGAGCATCACACCTAGGCATCAGAGCATCATACTCTGGCACTAGAGCGTCACACTTTGGCAATAGAGCGTCACACTTTGGCACTAGAGCGTCGCACATTGGCACTAGAGCTTCACACTTTGGCACTAGAGCATCATACTCTGGCACTAGACGTCACACTTTGGCACTAGAGTATGACACTGTGGCACTATAGCGTAACACTTTGGCACTAAACCCTCACACTCTGGCACTATAGATTCACACCTTGGCACTAGGGTGTCACACTTTGGCACTCGAGCATCACGGTTTGGCACTAGACCTTCACATTTTGGCACTAGAGCATCACACTTTGGCACTAGAGCGTCACGCTTTGGCACAGGAGCTTCACACTTCGGAAGAAGATCGTCACACTTTGGCACTGGAGCATCACACTTTGGCACTAGAGCGTCACACTTTGGCTCTAGGGCGTCACACTTTGGCATGAGAGCGTCATACTTTGGTACTCGAGCGTCACACTTTGGCACTAGAGCATCATACTTTGGCATTAGAGCTTAACATTTTTGCACTAGAGTGTCACACTTTGGCACTAGAGCGTCACATGTGGGCACTAGAGCGTCAGACTTTGGCACTATAGCTTCACAAATTGGCACTAGAGCGTCACACTTTGGCACTAGAGCTTCACACTTTTGCACTGGAGCGTCACACTTTGGCACTAGAGCTTCACACTTTGGCACTATAGCATCACACTTTGGCACTAGAGAGTCACACTTTGGAACTTGAGCGACACACTTTGGCACTAGAGCATCACACGTTGGCACTAGAGCATCATACGTTGGCACTAGAGTATCACACTTTGGCACTAGAGCGTCACACGTTGTCACTAGAGCTTCGAAATTTGGCACTAGAGCATCACACTTTGGCACTAGAGCATTACACTTTGGCACTAGAGCTTCACACTTTGGCACTAGAGTATCACACTTTGGCACTTGAGCGTCACACTCTGGCACTAGAGCCTCACACTTTGGAACTAGAGCAATACACCTTGGCACTATAGCGACAACATTTGGCACTAGAGCATCACATTTTGGCACTAGAGCGTCACACGTTGGCATTAGAGCGTCACCCTTTGGAACTAGATCGACACACTTTGGCACTAGAGTTTTACAGTTTTGCACTAGAGCATCACACTTTGGTACTAGAGCATCACAATTTGGCACTAGAGCGTCACACTTTGGAACTAGAGCGACACACTTTGGCACTAGAGCGTCATACTTTGGCACTATAGCATCACACTTTGGCCCAAGGTGTCACGCTTTCGCACTAGAGCGTCATACTTTGGCACTAGAGCATCACACTTTGGCACTAGAGTGTAACAGTTTGGTACTAGAGTGTCACACTTTGGCACTAGAGCTCCACACTTTGGTACTACAGCGTCACACTTTGGCACTAGAGTGTAATACTTTGGCAGTAGAGCTTTACACGTTGGCACTAGAGCATCACACTTTGGCACTAGAGGGTCAAACTTTGGCAGTAGAGTGTCACCCGTTCGCACTATAGCTTCACAGTTTGGCACTAGAGCGTCACACTTTGGCACTAGAGCGTCAAACTATGGTACTATAGCGTCATACGTTGGCACTAGAGCGTCACACTTTGGCACTAGAGCGTCACACTTTGCCACTAGAGCGTCACAGTTTGGCACTACAGCGTTACACTCTGGCACTAGAGCGTCACACTTTGGCACTAGAGCTTCACACTTTGGCACTAGAGCGTCACAATTTGGCACTAGAGCGTGACACTTTGGCACTAGAGTTTCACACGTTGGCACTAGAGCGTCATACTTTGGTACTAGAGTCTCAAATGTTGGCACTAGAGCGTCACACTTTGGCACTAGAGCTTCACAATTCGGCACTAAAGCGTCACACTTTGGTACTAGAGCTTCACATTTTGGCACTAGACCAGCACACGTTGGCACTAGAGTGTCACACATTGGAATTAGAGCTAGACACTTTGGCGCTACAGCGTCACTCTTTGGCACTAGAGCGTCACACTTTGGCACTAGAGCGTCACACCTTGGCACTAGAACGTCACACTATGGCACTAGAGTGTCACACTTTACTAATGGAGCGTCAGACCTTGGCACTAGAGCGTCACACATTGGCACTAGAGCTTCGCACTTCGGCACTAGAGCATCACACTTTGGCACTAGAGCATCGCACTTTGGCACTAGAGCGTGACAATGTGGCACTATAGCGTAACACTTTGGCACTAGAGCGTCACACTTTGGCACTATAGATTCACACCTTGGCACTTGGGCGTCACACTTTGGCACTAGAGCATCACACTTCGGCACAAGAACTTCACATTTTGGCACTAGAGCATCACACTTTGGCACTAGAGCGTCGCACTTTGGCACTAGAGTGTCACACTTTGGCACTAGAGCGTCACACATTGGCACTAGAGCATCACACTTTGGCACTAGATTGTCACACTTTGGCACTAGAGCTTCACACTTTGGCACGGGAGCGTCACACATTGGCACTAGAGTGTCACACTTTGGCACTAGAGCGTCACACTTTGGCTCTAGGGCATCACACTTTGGCAGAAGAGCGTCGTACTATGGTACTGGAGCGTCACACTTTGGCACTAGAGCGTCACACGTTGCCACTAGAGTATCACACGTTGGCACTAGAGCTCCACATTTCGGCACTAGAGCGTCACACTTTGGCACTAGAGCATCAGACGTTGGAACTAGATAGTCACACTTTGGCACCAGAACGTCATACTTTGGTACTAGAGCATCACAAATTGGCACTAGAGCGTCACACTTTGGCACTAGAGCTTCACACTTCTGCACTGAAGCGTCACACTTTGGCACTACATCTTCACACTTTGGCACTATAGCATCACACTTTGGCACTAGAGCGTCACAACTGGAACTAGAGCGACACACTTTGGCACTAGAGCGTCACACTTTGGCACTAGAGCATCACTTGTTGGCACTAGAGCGTCACACTTTGGCACTAGAGTGTCACATTTTGGCACTAGAGCTTCGAACTTTGGCACTAGAGCGTCACACTTTGGAACCAAAGTATTACATTTTGGCAATAAAGCTTCACACTTTGGCACTAGAGTATCACACTTTGGTACTACAGCTTAACACTCTATAACTAGAGCGTCACACTTTGGACCTAGAGCAACACACCTTGGCACTAGAGCGACAAACTTTGGCACTAGAGCATCACATTTTGGCACTAGAGCGTCACACGTTGGCGCTAGAGCGTCACCCTTTGGAACTAGATCAACACAATTTGGCACTAGAGCTTTACACTTTTGCACTAGAGTGTCATACTTTGGCACTAGAGCATCACAATTTGGCACTAGATCGTCACAATTTGGAACTAGAGCGACACACTTTGGCACTAGAGCGTCACACTTTTGGCACGAGAGCGTCACAATTTGGCCCAGGGCGTCACACTTTGGCACTAGAGCGTCATTCTTTGGCACGAGAGCGTCACACTTTGGCCCTAGAGCGTCACACTTTGGCACTAGAGCGTCACACTTTGGCACTAAAGCTTCACACTTTTGCACTCGAGCGGCAGACTTTGGCACTAGAGCGTCACACTTTGGCACTAGAGCGTCAAACTTTAGCACTATAGCGTCACATATTGGCACTAGAGCATCACACGTTGGCACAAGAGCTTCACATTTTGGCACTAGAGCGTAAAACTTTGGCACTAGAGCGTCACACTTTGGCACTAGAGCGTCACACTTTGGCACTAGTGCGTCACACTTTTGGACTAGAGCGTCAGATTTAGGCACTAGAGCATCACACTTTAACAGCAGAGTGTCACACATTGGCACTAGAGCGTCACACTTTGGTACAAGAGCGCCACACTTTGGCAATAGAGCGTCACACTTTGGCATTAGAGCATCACATTTCGGCACTAGAGCTCCACACTTTGGCACTAGAGCATCACACTTTTGTACTAGATCGTCACACTTTGGCACTAGAGCGTCATGATTTGGCACGAGAGAGTCACACTTTGGCACTAGATCGTCATACTTTGGCACTAGAGCTTCTCCGTTTGGCACTAGATATTCACACATTGGTACTGGAACGTCACACATTGGCACTAGAGCATCACACTTTGGCACTAGAGCATCACACTTTGGCACTAGAGCCTCATACTTTGGTACTAGAGTGTCACACTTTGGCACTAGAGTGTCATACTTTGGCACAAGAGAGTCACACTTTACCACTAGAGCTTCACAATTTGGCACTAGAGTTTCACAATTTGGCACTAGAGCCTCACACCTTGGCACAAGAGCATCACACTTTGAATATAGAGCGACACACTTTGGCACTACAGCGACACACTTTGGCACCAGAGCATCACACTTTGGCACTAGAGCGTAACACTTTGGCACCAGAGTGTCATACTTCGGAACTAGAGCGACACGCTTTGGCACTATAGATTCACACTTCTGCACTTGAGCGTAACACTTTGGCACTAGAGCATCACACATTTGCACTAGAGCGTCACACTTTGGAACTAGAACGACAAATTTTGGCACTAGAGCGTCACACGTTCGTACTAGAGCGTCACACTTTGGCACTGGGGCATCACACTTTGGCACTAAAGCGTCACGCTTTGGCACTAGAGCGTCACACTTTAACACTGGAGCGTAATGCTTCGGCACTAGAGCGTCACACTTTGGCACTAGAGCTTCACACTCTGGCACTCTAGCGTCAAACTTTGGCACTAAAACATCACACTTTGGCACAAGAGCTTCACGATTTGGCACTATAGCGTCACACTTTGAACTAGAGCGTCACAATTTCGCACTAGAGCGTCACACTTTGGCACTGTAGCGTCACACTTTGGCACTAAAGCGTCACACTTTGGCGCCAGAGCGTCACACTCTGGCACTAGAGCATCACACTTTAGGGATAGAGCTTCACACTTTTGAACTGGAGCGTCAGACTTTAGCACTAGAGCGTCACACTTTGGCACCAGAGCGTCACACTTTGGCAGTAGAGCGTCACACTCTGGCACTAGAGCTTCACACTTTGGCACTAGAGCGTCACACTTTGGCATTAGACCATCAAATGTTGGCACTAGATTGTCACACGTTGGCACTAGAGCCTCACACTTTGGTACTAAAGCGTCACACATTGGAACTAGAGCGACATACTTTGGCACTAGAGCGTCACATGTTGGCACTACAGCATCACACTTTGGCACTAGAGAGTCACACTTTGGAACTAGAGGGTTACAGTTTGGCACTAGAGCGTCTCACTTTGGCACAAGATCGTCACACTTTGGTACTAGAGCAGCACACTTTGGCACTATATCGTCACACTTTAGGACTAGAGCATTAGACTTTGGCAATAGAGCTCCACACTTTGGCGCTAGAGCGTCACACTTTGGCACTATAGTGTCACACTTTGGCACTAGAGCGTCACACTTTGGCACTAGAGATTCACACTTTGGCAATATAACGTCATACTTTAGCACTAGAGCGTCACACATTGGCACTAGAGCATCTTATTTTGGTATTAGAGCGTCAAATGTTGGAACTAGAGCGTCACACTTTGGCACTAGAGCTTCAAGCTTTTACACTAGAGTGTCAGACTCTGGAACTAGAGCCACACACTTCGGCACTAGCGCGTAATGCTTTAGCACTAGAGCGTCATACTTTGGCACTAGAGTATCACACTGTGGCACTAGAGCGTCATACTTTGGCACTAGAGCTTCACACTTTGGCACTAGAGCGTCACACTTTGGCACTAGAGCTTCAGACTTTGGCACTATAGTATCACACTTTGGCACTAGAGCATCACACTTTGGCACTATGGCGTCACACTTTGGCACTAGAGCGTAACTATTTTGCACTAGAGCGTCACACTTTGGCACTAGAGCGTGACACGTTGGCACTAGAGCATCACACTTTGGCACTAGAGCGTCACGTTTTGGTACTATAGCTTCACACTCTGGCACTAGAGCATCAAACTTTGGCACTAGAGCGTCACACTTTGGCACTATAACTTCACACTTTGGCACTAGAGCATCACACTTTGGCAATAGAGCTCCACACTTTAGCACTAGAGTGTCACACTTTTGCACTAGAGCATCAACCTTTGGAACTAGAGCGTCACACTCTGGCACTAGAGCGTCACAATTTGGCACTGGAGCGTCACACTTTGGCACTTGACCGTCATACTTTGGCACTAGAGCGTCACACTTTGGCACTAGAGCATCACATTTTGGCACTTGAGCGTCACATTTTGGCACTAGAGCGTCCCACTTTGGCACTATGGGGTCACAAATTGGCTCTATAGCGTCACAGTTTGGCAATAGAGTGTCACACTTTAGCACTCGAGCTTTACACTTTGGCACTAGAGAGTCACACTTTGGCACTAGAGCATCACACTTTGGCACTAGAGCTTCACACATTGGCACTAGAGCGTCAGACTTTGGAACTAGAGCTTCAAAACTTGGCACTCAAGCGTCACACTTTGGCACTAGAGGGTCACACTTTGGCACTAGAGCGTCACACTTTGGCACTAGAGCGTAACTCTTGGGCACTAGAGCGTCACACTTGGGCACTAGAGCATCATATATTGGCGCTACAGCTTCACACATTGGCTCTAGAGTGTCAAACGTTGGCACTAGAGCGTCACACTTTGGCACTAGAGCTTCACACTTTGGCACTGGAGTATCATACTTTGGCACTAGAGCGTCACACTTTGGTACTAGAGCGTCACACTTTGGCACTAGACCTCCACATTTTGGCACTGCAGTGTCACACTTTGGCACTAGAGCGTCACACGTTGGCACTTGAGCCTTATTCTTTGGCACTAGAGCGTCACAATTTGGCACTAGAGCGTCACAATATCACACTAGAGTGTCACACGTTGGCACTAGAGCTTCACACGTTGGCACTAGAGCATCGCACTTTGGCACTAGAGCGTCACACTTTGGCACTAAAGCAACATACTTTGGCACTAGAGCATCACAGTTTGGCACTAGAGCATCACCCTTTGGCACTAGAGCGTCGCAGTTTGGCACTAGAGTGTCACACTCTGGCACTAGAGCACCAAACTTTGGCACTAGAGCTTCACACTTTGGCACTAGAGCATCATACTTTGGCACTAGAGCATCACACTTTAGCACTAGAGCATCACACTTTGGTACTAGAGCATCACACTTCGGCATTAGATCTTCATACGTTGGCACTAGAGCGTCACACTTTAGCACTAGAGCGTTACACTTTGGCACTAGAGCTTCACACTTTGGCACCAGAGCGTCACACTTTGGCACTAGAGCGTCAAACTTTGGCAATAGAGCGTCACACTTTGGCACTAGAGCTTCACACGTTGGCACTAAAGCGTCATACTTTGGTACAAGAGCTTCACATTTTGGCACTATAGCATCACACTTAGGCACTAGAGCGTCTCACGTTAGAACTAGAGCAAAACACTTTGGCACTAGAGCGTCACACTATGGCACTAGATCGTTACACTTTGGCATTAGAGCGTCACACCTTGGCACAAGAGCGTCACACATTGGCACTAGAGCGTCACACTTTGGCACTAGAGCGTCACACTTTGGCACTAGAGCGTCACACTTTGGCACTAGAGCGTCACACTTTGGCACTAGAGCGTCACAC
>SZWC01000141.1:524222-581584 GCA_023375785.1 Penium margaritaceum | reverse complement strand
ATTGGCACAAGAGCGTCACACATTGGCACTAGAGCGTCACACTTTGGCACTAGAGCGTCACACTTTGGCACTAGAGCGTCACACTTTGGCACTAGAGCTTCACACTTTGGCACTAGAGCGTCACGCTTTGGCACAAGATCGTCACACTTTGGAACTAGAACGTCACACTTTGGCACTAGAGCGTCACACTTTGGCACTAGAGCGTCATATTTTGGTACTATAGCTTCACACTTTGTCACTAGAGCATCACACTTTGGCACTAGAGCATAACACTTTGACACAAGAGCTTCACATTTTGGCACTAGAGAGTCACACTTTGGCACTAGAACGTCACACTTTGGAACTAAAGCGTCACACTTTGGCACTATAGCTTCACACTTTGGCACTATAGCATCACACTTTGGCACTAGAGCATCACACTTTGGCACTAGAGCCTCGCACTTTGGCACTGGAGGGTCACACTTTGGCACTAGAGTGTCACATTTTGGCACTAGGGCGTCACACTTCGGCACTAGGGTGTCACACTTTGGTACTAGTGCGTCACACTCTGGCACTAGAGGGTCACACTTTGGCACTAGAGCATCACACTTTGGCACTAAAGCTCAACACTTTGGCACTAGAGCGTCACACTTTGGCACTTGAGCGTCACACTTTGGCACTAGAGCATCACACTGTGGCACTAGAGAATCACACTTTGGTACTAGATTGTCATACTTTGGCACTAGAGCGTCTCACTTTGACACTAGAGCGTCACACTTTGGCACTAGATCGTCACACATTGGCACTACATCATCACACTTTGGTACTCGAGCGTCACAATTTGGAATTAGAGCGTCACACTTTGGCACTAGAGCGTCAAAGTTTTGCACTGGAGTGTCACACTTTGGCACTAGATCTTGACACTTTGGCACTAGAGGATTACACTTTGGCACTAGAGCGTCACACTTTGAAACAAAAGCGACACACTTTGGCACTAGAGCGTCACATTTGGTCACTAGAGCATCACATTTTGGCACTAGAGCGTCACACTTTGGCACTAGAGCGTCATACTTTGGCACTGGAGCTTCACACTTTGGCACTAAAGCGTCACACTTTGATACTAAAACATCATACTTTGGCACTAGAGCATCACACTTTGGCAGTATAGTATCATACTTTTGCACTAGAGTGTCATTCTCTAGCACTAGAGCGTCCCACTTTGGAACTGGAGCGACACACTTTGGCACTAGAGTGAAAAATCTTGGCTCTAGAGCGTCACACTTTGGCATTAGAGCGTCACGTTTTTGCACTAGAGCGTCACCCTTTGGAACTAGAGCGACACACTTTGGCACTGTAGCTTCACACTTTTGTACTAGAGTGTCACACTTTGGCACTAGAGCATCATACTTTGGCACTAGAGCATCACACTTTGGAACTAGAGCGACACTTTGGCACTAGAGCGTCACACTTTGGCATTAAAGCGTCACACTGTGGCCCAAGGCGTTACACTTTGGCACTACAGCATCATACTTTGGCACAAGAGCATCACACTTTGGTACTAGAGCATCACACTTTAGCACTAGAGCATCACACATTGGCACTATAGCTTCATACTTTGGCACTAGAGCGTCACACTTAGGCACTAGAGCGTCATTTGGCACAAGAGCTTCACATTTTGGTACTAGAGCGTCACACTTTGGCACTAGAGCGTCACTATTTGGCACTAGAGTATTACCATCTGGCACTAGAGCATCACACTTTGGCACTATAGTGTCACACGTTTGCACTGGAGCGTCACACTTTGGCACTAGAGCGTCACACTTTGGCACTAGTGCATCACACTTTGGCATAAGAGCGTCACACTTTGGTACAAGAGCATCACACTTTCGCAGTAGAGCGTCACACATTGGCACTAGAGCATCACACTTTGGCACTAGAGCTCCACACTTTGGTACTAGAGCGTCACACTTTGGCACTGAAGCGTCACACTTTGGCACTAGAACGTCACACTTTGGCACGAGAGAGTCACACTTTGGCACTAGAATGTCATACTTTGGCACTAGAGCGTCTTAGTTTGGCACTAGAGCTTCACACTTTGGCACTAGAGCGTCACACATTCGCACTAGAGCATCACACTTTCGTACTAGAGTATCACACTTTGGCACTAGAGCGTCACACATTGGCATTAGAGCTTCACACTTTGGCACTCTAGCGTCACACTTTGGAACTAGAGCGACACACTTTGGCACTAGAGCGTCACACTTTGGCACTAGAGCGTCACACTTTGGCACTAGAAGGTTTCACTCTAGCACAACATTATCCCACGTTGGCACTAGAGCTTTACACTTTCGCACTAGAGTTTCACACTTTGGCACTAGAGCGTCACACTTTGGCACTAGAGCTTCACACATTGGCACTAGAGTATCACACTTTGGCACTAGAGCGTCACACATTGGTACTAGAGCGTCACATTTTGGAACTAGAGCGACACACTTTGGCACTAGAGCGACACACTTTGGCACTATAGCATCACACATTGGCTTTAGAGTGTCATACTTTGGAACTAGAGCGATACATTTTTGCACTAGAGTTTCACACGTTTGCACTAGAGCGTCACACTTTGGCACTAGAGCATCACACTTTTCCACTAGAGCATCACACTTTGGAACTAGAACGACACACTTTGGCACTAGAGCGTCACACTTTGGCACTAGAGCATCATACTTTGGCACTAGAGAATCACACTTTGGCACAAGAGCGTCATACTTTGGCACTAGAGTGTCACACGTTGGCACTATAGCTTCATACTTTGGCACTAGATTGTCACACTTTGGCAATAGAGCATCACACTTTGGCACACGAGCTTCATATTTTGGCACTAGAGCGTCACACTTTGCCACAAGAAAATCAAACTTAAGCACTAGAGCGTCACATTTTGGCACTAGAGCGTCACACCTTGGCACTAGAGCATCACACTTTGGCACTAGAGCGTCATACGTTGGCACTAGAGTGTCAGACTTTAGCACTGGAGCGTCACACTTTGGTACTAGAGCGTCCCACTTTGGCACTAGAGCGTCACACTCTGGCACTAGAGAGTCACACTTTGGCACTAGAGCTTCACACTTTGGCACTAGAGTGCCACACTTTGGCACTAGAGCGTCACACTTTGGCACTAGAGCATCACACTTTGGCACTAGAGCGTCACACTCTGGCACTAGAGAGTCACACTTTGGCACTAGAGCTTCACACTTTGGCACTAGAGTGCCACACTTTGGCACTAGAGCGTCACACTTTGGCACTAGAGCATCACACTTTGGTACTAGAGGGTCACACTTTGGCACTAGAGCTTCACACTTTGGCACTAGAGCGTCACACTTTGGCACTAGAGCATCCCACTTTGGCACAAGAGGGTCACATATTGGCACTAGAGCATCACACTTTGGCACTAGAGCATCACACTTTGGCACTAGACATTTACACTCTGGCACTAGAGCGTCGTACTTTGGCACTAGAGCATCAGACTTTGGCACTAGGTCTTCACACGTTGGCACTAGAGCATCACACTTTGGCACTAGAGCTTCGACCTTTGGCACTAGAAAGTCACACTTCGGCACTACAGCACCATAACTTGGCACTAGATCGTCACACTTTGGAACTAGAGCGTCATACGTTGGAACTAGAGTGTCACACTCTGGCACTAGAGCATCACACTTGGGCACAAGAGCGTCACACTTTGGCACTTGAGCTTTGCACTTTGGCACTAGAGCGTCAAACGTTTGCACTAGAGCGTCATGCTTTGGCACTAGAGTTTCACAATTTGGCACTAGAGTATCACACTTTGGCACTAGAGCATCACACTTTGGCACAAGAGCGTCACACATTGGCACTATAGTGTCACACTTTGGCAATAGAGTGTCACATTTTGGCAATAGAGCGTGACGCTTTAGCACTAGAGCGTCACAATTTGGCACTCAAGCTTCACACTTTGGCACTAGAGCGTCACACTTTGGTACTAGAGCATCACACTTTGGCACTAGAGCATCACACTTTGGCACTAGAGCGTCATACTTTGGCACTAGAGCATCCCACTTTGGCACTATATGTACTTTGGTACTAGAGCGTCACACTTTGGCACTAGAGCATCACACTTTGGCACTAGAGCGTCACACATTGGCACTAGAGCGTCACACATTGGCACTAGAGCGTCACACATTGGCACTAGAGCGTCACACATTGGCACTAGAGCGTCACACATTGGCACTAGAGCGTCACACATTGGCACTAGAGCGTCACACATTGGCACTAGAGCGTCACACATTGGCACTAGAGCGTCACACATTGGCACTAGAGCGTCACACATTGGCACTAGAGCGTCACACATTGGCACTAGAGCGTCACACATTGGCACTAGAGCGTCACACATTGGCACTAGAGCGTCACACATTGGCACTAGAGCGTCACACATTGGCACTAGAGCGTCACACATTGGCACTAGAGCGTCACACATTGGCACTAGAGCGTCACACATTGGCACTAGAGCGTCACACATTGGCACTAGAGCGTCACACATTGGCACTAGAGCGTCACACATTGGCACTAGAGCGTCACACATTGGCACTAGAGCGTCACACATTGGCACTAGAGCGTCACACATTGGCACTAGAGCGTCACACATTGGCACTAGAGCGTCACACATTGGCACTAGAGCGTCACACATTGGCACTAGAGCGTCACACATTGGCACTAGAGCGTCACACATTGGCACTAGAGCGTCACACATTGGCACTAGAGCGTCACACATTGGCACTAGAGCGTCACACATTGGCACTAGAGCGTCACACATTGGCACTAGAGCGTCACACATTGGCACTAGAGCGTCACACATTGGCACTAGAGCGTCACACATTGGCACTAGAGCGTCACACATTGGCACTAGAGCGTCACACATTGGCACTAGAGCGTCACACATTGGCACTAGAGCGTCACACATTGGCACTAGAGCGTCACACATTGGCACTAGAGCGTCACACATTGGCACTAGAGCGTCACACATTGGCACTAGAGCGTCACACATTGGCACTAGAGCGTCACACATTGGCACTAGAGCGTCACACATTGGCACTAGAGCGTCACACATTGGCACTAGAGCGTCACACATTGGCACTAGAGCGTCACACATTGGCACTAGAGCGTCACACATTGGCACTAGAGCGTCACACATTGGCACTAGAGCGTCACACATTGGCACTAGAGCGTCACACATTGGCACTAGAGCGTCACACATTGGCACTAGAGCGTCACACATTGGCACTAGAGCGTCACACATTGGCACTAGAGCGTCACACATTGGCACTAGAGCGTCACACATTGGCACTAGAGCGTCACACATTGGCACTAGAGCGTCACACATTGGCACTAGAGCGTCACACATTGGCACTAGAGCGTCACACATTGGCACTAGAGCGTCACACATTGGCACTAGAGCGTCACACATTGGCACTAGAGCGTCACACATTGGCACTAGAGCGTCACACATTGGCACTAGAGCGTCACACATTGGCACTAGAGCGTCACACATTGGCACTAGAGCGTCACACATTGGCACTAGAGCGTCACACATTGGCACTAGAGCGTCACACATTGGCACTAGAGCGTCACACATTGGCACTAGAGCGTCACACATTGGCACTAGAGCGTCACACATTGGCACTAGAGCGTCACACATTGGCACTAGAGCGTCACACATTGGCACTAGAGCGTCACACATTGGCACTAGAGCGTCACACATTGGCACTAGAGCGTCACACATTGGCACTAGAGCGTCACACATTGGCACTAGAGCGTCACACATTGGCACTAGAGCGTCACACATTGGCACTAGAGCGTCACACATTGGCACTAGAGCGTCACACATTGGCACTAGAGCGTCACACATTGGCACTAGAGCGTCACACATTGGCACTAGAGCGTCACACATTGGCACTAGAGCGTCACACATTGGCACTAGAGCGTCACACATTGGCACTAGAGCGTCACACATTGGCACTAGAGCGTCACACATTGGCACTAGAGCGTCACACATTGGCACTAGAGCGTCACACATTGGCACTAGAGCGTCACACATTGGCACTAGAGCGTCACACATTGGCACTAGAGCGTCACACATTGGCACTAGAGCGTCACACATTGGCACTAGAGCGTCACACATTGGCACTAGAGCGTCACACATTGGCACTAGAGCGTCACACATTGGCACTAGAGCGTCACACATTGGCACTAGAGCGTCACACATTGGCACTAGAGCGTCACACATTGGCACTAGAGCGTCACACATTGGCACTAGAGCGTCACACATTGGCACTAGAGCGTCACACATTGGCACTAGAGCGTCACACATTGGCACTAGAGCGTCACACATTGGCACTAGAGCGTCACACATTGGCACTAGAGCGTCACACATTGGCACTAGAGCGTCACACATTGGCACTAGAGCGTCACACATTGGCACTAGAGCGTCACACATTGGCACTAGAGCGTCACACATTGGCACTAGAGCGTCACACATTGGCACTAGAGCGTCACACATTGGCACTAGAGCGTCACACATTGGCACTAGAGCGTCACACATTGGCACTAGAGCGTCACACATTGGCACTAGAGCGTCACACATTGGCACTAGAGCGTCACACATTGGCACTAGAGCGTCACACATTGGCACTAGAGCGTCACACATTGGCACTAGAGCGTCACACATTGGCACTAGAGCGTCACACATTGGCACTAGAGCGTCACACATTGGCACTAGAGCGTCACACATTGGCACTAGAGCGTCACACATTGGCACTAGAGCGTCACACATTGGCACTAGAGCGTCACACATTGGCACTAGAGCGTCACACATTGGCACTAGAGCGTCACACATTGGCACTAGAGCGTCACACATTGGCACTAGAGCGTCACACATTGGCACTAGAGCGTCACACATTGGCACTAGAGCGTCACACATTGGCACTAGAGCGTCACACATTGGCACTAGAGCGTCACACATTGGCACTAGAGCGTCACACATTGGCACTAGAGCGTCACACATTGGCACTAGAGCGTCACACATTGGCACTAGAGCGTCACACATTGGCACTAGAGCGTCACACATTGGCACTAGAGCGTCACACATTGGCACTAGAGCGTCACACATTGGCACTAGAGCGTCACACATTGGCACTAGAGCGTCACACATTGGCACTAGAGCGTCACACATTGGCACTAGAGCGTCACACATTGGCACTAGAGCGTCACACATTGGCACTAGAGCGTCACACATTGGCACTAGAGCGTCACACATTGGCACTAGAGCGTCACACATTGGCACTAGAGCGTCACACATTGGCACTAGAGCGTCACACATTGGCACTAGAGCGTCACACATTGGCACTAGAGCGTCACACATTGGCACTAGAGCGTCACACATTGGCACTAGAGCGTCACACATTGGCACTAGAGCGTCACACATTGGCACTAGAGCGTCACACATTGGCACTAGAGCATCACACTTTGGCACTAGAGTGTCACACTTTGAGACTAGAGCGTCACACTTTGGCACTAGAGCGTCATACTTTGGCACTAGAGCATCCCACTTTGGCACTATATGTACTTTGGTACTAGAGCGTCACACTTTGGCACTAGAGCATCACACTTTGGCACAAGAGCTTCACATTTTGGCACTAGAGCGTCACACTTTGGTACTAGAGCATCACACTTTGGTACTAGAGCATCATACTTTGGTACTAGAGCGTCACACTTTGGCACTAACGGCACACTTTGGCACTACAGTGTCATACTTTGGTACTAGAGCGTCACACTCTGGCACTAGAGAGTCACACTTTGGCACTAGAGCTTCACACTTTGGCACTAGAGCGCCACACTTTGGCACTATAACGTCACACTTTGGCACTAGAGCATCACACTTTGGTACTAGAGCGTCACACTTTGGCACTAGAGCTTCACACGTTGGCACTAGAGCTTCACACTTTGGCACTAGAGCTGCCCACCTTGGCACTAGAGGGTTACATATTGGCACTACAGCATCACACTTTGGCACTAGAGCGTCACACATTGGCACTAGACCTTTACACTTTGGCACTAGAGCGTCACACTTTGGCACTAGAGCATCACACATTGGCACTAGAGCTTCACACGTTGGCACTAGAGCATCAGACTTTGGCACTAGAGTTTCAGACTTTGGCAGTAGAATGTCACACATTGGCACTACAGCACCAGAACCTGGCGCTAGAGCGTCACACTTTGGAACTAGAGCGTCACACTTTGGCACTAGAGCGTCACACTTTGGCACTAGAGCATCACACTTGGGCACTATAGCGTCAAACGTTGGCGCTAGAGCATCAAACGTTTGCACTAGAGAGACACACTTTGGAAATAGAGCTTCACACTTTGGCACTGGAGTATCACACTTTGGCATTAGAGCGTCACACCTTAGTACTAGACTGTTACACTTTGGCAATAGAGCTCCACACTTTGGTACTACAGCATCACACTTTGGCACCAGAGCACCACACTTTGGCATTATAGCTTTACACGTTGGCACTATAGCGTCCCACTCTGGCAGTAGAGAGTCACACTTTGGCACTAGAGTGTCACACGCTGGCACTAGAGCTTCACACTTTAGCACTAGAGCGTCATACTTTGGTACTAGAGCGCCACACTTTGGAACTAGAGCGTCACAGTTTGGCACTAGAGCGTCGCACTCTCGCACTTGAGCTTCACACTTTGGTACTAGAGCTTCAGACTTTGGCAATAGAGCGTCACAAGTTGGCACTAGAGCATCACACTTTGGCCCTAGAGAGTCATACTTTAGTACTGGATCCTCACACTTTGGTACTAGAGCTTCACACTTTCGCACTAGATGGTCACACTTTGGCACTAGAGCGTCACACTTTGGCACTATAGCTTCACATGTTGGCACTAGAGCCTCACACTTTGGCACTAGAGCGTCAAACATTGGCACTAGAGCGTCACACTTTGGCACTAGAGCTTCACACTTTGGCACTAAAGCGTCACACTTTTGTACTAGAGCTTCAAACTTTGGCACTAGAGCATCACACTTTGGCACTACAGCGTCACACTTTGGAACTATAGCAAAACACTTTGGCACTAGAGCGTCACTGTTTGGCACTAGAGCGTCACACCTTGGCACTAGAGCGTCACACTCTGGCACTAGGGCGTCATACTTTGGCACTAGAGCGTCACACTTTGGCATTAGAGCTTCACAAATTGGCACTAAAGGGTCACACTTCGGCACTAGAGCGTCAAACTTTGGCACTAGAACGTCACACTTTGGCACTAGAGCGTCACACTTTGGCACTTGACCGTCACACTTTGGCACTGTAGCTTCACACATTGGCACAATGGAATCACACTTTGGCACTAGAGCATCACACTTCAGAACACGAGCTTCGCATTTGGACACTAGAGCGTCACACCTTGGCACTAGAGCGTCACACTTTGGCACTAGAGCGTCACACTTTGGCACTAGAGTGTCACACTTTGGCACTATAGCGTCACACTTTGGCACTAGGGCATCACACTTTGACACTAGACATTTACACTTTGGCACTAGACCGTCGCACTTTGGCACTAGAGCATAACACTTTGGCGCTAGAGTGTCACACTTTGGCACTAGAGCGTCACACTTTGGCACTAGAGCGTCACACTTTGGAACTATAGCAAAACACTTTGGCACTAGAGCGTCACTGTTTGGCACTAGAGGGTCACACTTTGGCACTAGCGCGTCACACCTTGGCACTAGAGCGTCACACTCTGGCACTAGGACATAACACGTTGGCACTAGAGCGTCACACTTTGGCACTAGAGCGTCACACTTTGGCACTAGAGCTTCACAAATTGGCACTAGAGGGTCACACTTTGGCACTAGAGCGTCAAACTTTGGCACTAGAGCATCACACTTTGGCACTAGAGCGTCACACTTCGGCACTTGACCATCACACTTTGGCACTTTAGCTTCACACTTTGGCACTAGACCGTCGTACTTTGGCACTAGAGGGTCACAATTTGGCGCTAGAGCGTCACACCTTGGCACTAGAGAGTTACATGTTGGCACTAGAGCGACACACTTTGGCACTAGAGCTTCCCAAATTTTCACTAAAGCATCACACTTTGGCACTAGAGCTTCACTCTTTTGCACTAGAGCTTCAAACATTGGCACTAAAGCGTAACACTTTGGCACTAGAGCTTCACACTTTCCCACTAGAGGTTAAATCTCGGCCCTAGAGTCTCACACTTTGGCACAAGAGGGTCACACTTTGGCACTAGATCATCACACTTTTGCACTAGAGCGTCACACTTTAGCACTAGAGCGTCACAGTTTGGCACTAGAGCGTTACATTTTGCCACTAGAGCATCACTCTTTGGCAGTATAGCTTCACACTTTGGCACTAGAGATTCACACTTTGGCACTAGTGCGTCACACTTTGGTACTAGAGCGTCAAACGTTGGCACTAAAGCGTCACACTTTGGCACTGTAGCATCACACCTTGGCACTAGAGCGCCACACTTTGGCACTAGAGGATCACACTTTGGCACTCGAGCGTCACACTTTGGCACTAGAGCGTCACACTTTGGCACTAGAGGGTCACACTTTGGCACTAGAGGGTCACACTTTGGCACTAGAGCGTTACAATTTGCCACTAGAGCATCACACTGTGGCACTAGAGCTTCACACTTTGACACTAGAGCATCACACTTTGGCACTAGAGTTTCACACTTTTGCACTAGAGCGTGAAACTTTGGCACTAAAGCGTCAGACTTTGGCACTATAGCATCACACTTTGGCACTAGAGCGCCACATTTTGCCACTAGAGCATCACACGTTTGCACTAGAGCGTCACAGTTTGGCACTAGGGCGTCACACTTTGGCACTAGAGCGTGACACTTTAGCACTAGAGCGTCACACTTTGGCACTAGAGGGTCACACTTTGGCACTAGAGCGTCATACTTTGACACTAGAGATGTACACTTTGGCACTAGAGCGTCGCACTTTGGCACTAGAACGTCACACTTTGGCAATAGAGCGTCACACTTTGGCACTAGAGCGTGACACTTTAACACTAGAGAGTCACACTTTGGCACTAGAGCATCACACTTTGGCACTAGAGCTTCACAGTTTGGCACTATAGCGTCACACTTTGGTACTAGAGCATCACACTTTGGCACTAGAGCATCACACTTTGGCACTAGAGCGTCACACTTTGGCACTAGAGTGTCACACTTTGGCACTATAGCTTCACACTTTGGCACTATAGCGTCACACTTTGGCACTAGAGCATCACACATTGGCACAAGAGCTTGACATTTTGGCACTAGAGAGTCACACTTTGCCACTAGAGCATCACACTTTGGCACTAGAGCATCACACTTTGGCACTAGAGCGTCACACTTTGGCACTAGAGCGTCACACTTTGGCACTGGAGCGTCATTCTTTGGCACTAGAGCGTCACACTTTGGCACTAGAGCGTCACACTTTGGCACTAGAGTGTCAAACTTTGGCACTAGAGCGTCACACTCTTGATGCCCCCAATTTTGCCGCGTTCTTGATTTTCTCCGCGGACGGCTGCGTTCTGCGCTTCTCCGCGGATCAGGTACTTCACCACTACTACTTGTCCACAGGTGTGCAGCAAGACACAGTCGTCACCTCCAGGCTGGAAGCTATTCCGCGGACCATTGGTTTTGACCTCTGCGCAGGCACCTCACCGATGAGTGATGCTCCGCGGTCCACTTCTTCCCACACGGGAGTCCACCACCTCGTCGCGTCCGACTCCTCTCCGCAGAATCCTCGTTCCGTGGAGGTGTGTAAGCAAGTGACACCGCCGGCAGCTCACCTCACTGGGACTTTTGGTTCTTCACGCACTTAGTCCCATAGTCCGCGGACCGGACTTCGAGAGTAATGGAGGGCAGGAGGGCGATGGGCGGAGCACAGGAATGAGAGCAGGCAAACGTCTTGGATAACGCTGATTGCGGAGTACATATAATGCTTCGCAAAGCAAGCAAATCTGAGTTGCACTTGAGCTACTGCTAGTGAGGCCCTTTTCTACTTGGGATTCCGCTTGGCGTGTCTACACGCCGTCGGTCTCATCCCTCTCACATCATCCTACTTTCCTTCTACTTGGACTCCACACGGTGCGGCTACGCACTGAGGGTCTCGTCCCACCCACACACACACACACTGCCTATCTCCTATTTGTCACTTTCTTCATCCGCGGCTCGTGCACGCGGTTCTTTGTGTTCTTCCTTGAACCTTCGCCTTTCCGCGGTGCGTCTCCATGAGCTCCTCCGTGATCAATAATGGGTCATTCATGCTGATTGGATGTTTCTCCCCTGATTCCTCGGTTCCTCCGCTGCCCTGCCTGTTCATTGTCAGTAGCTGCGGATCCTGCTGCGGACGAAGCCCCTGTTCTTCTTACACCGCGGATTTTCCTGCCACCTCTTCCCGCCTTGTCACAAGTGCTTGTATTAAAGGACCGCCGCAGGCGAGTTGTCTTAACATACGGCAGCCCTCCTGCAGGCACCCTAGTCTTTGTCTTCCCTGGGCCCCGCGCTACCCCTCGCTCAACAGCGTCCGCGGGAGCCAGCATCTTGCGCGCGGATCGTAGGCGGCCCCGGTTCCCACTCTGCGGGTGGCCTCTTTTGCGGAGCTGCGGCAGAATTGTCCTTGACAACTCTGGCACTATAGAGTCACACTTTGGCACTAGAGCTTCACACTTTGGCACTAGAGCGCCATACTTTGGTACTAGAGCGTCACACTTTGGCACTAGAGCATCACACTTTGGTACTATAGCGTCATACTTTTGCCCCGGAGCTTCACACGTTGGCACTAGAGCGTCACACTTTGGCACTAGAGTATCCCACTTTGGCACTAGAGGGTTACACATTGGAACTAGAGCATCACATGTTGGCACTAGAGCGTCAAACTTTGGCACTATACCTTCACACTTTGGCACTAGAGCGTCACACTTTGGCACTAGAGAATCACACTTTGGCACTAGAGCTTCACACGTTGGCACTAGAGCGTCACACTTTGGCACTAGAGTTGCAGACTTTGGCACTAGACTGTCACACTTTGGCACTACACCACCAGAACATGGCGCTAGAGCGTCGCACTTTGGCACTAGAGCGTCACATTTTGGCACTAGAGCATCACACTTTGGCACTAGAGCGGCACACTTGGGAACAATAGCGTCACACTTTGGTACTAGAGCTTCACACTTTGGCACTAGAGCATCAAACGTTTGCACTAGAGTGTCACACTTTGGCACTAGAGCTTCACACTTTGGCACTGGAGTATCACACTTTGGCGCTAGAGCGTCAGACTTTGGTACTAGAGTGTTATAATTTGGCACGACAGCTCCACACTTTGGTACTACAGCATCATACTTTGGCACTAGAGCATCACACTTTGGCACTAGAGCTTTACACTTTGGCACTAGAGCGTCCCACTTTGGCACTAGAGCGTCACACTTTGGCATTATAGTCTTACACGCTGGCACTATAGCTTCACACTTTAGCACTAGAGCATCACACTTTGGTACTAGAGCGTCACACATTGACACTAGAGCGTCACAGGTTGGCACTACAGCGTCACACTCTGCCACAATAGCGTCATAGTTTGGCACTAGAGGTTTACACTTTAGTACTAGAGCGTCACACTTTGGCACTAAAGCGTCACACTTTGGAACTAGAGATTCACACGTTGGCTCTAGAGCGTCACGCCTTGGCACTAGAGCGTCAAAAATTGGCACTAGAGCGTCACACTTTGGCACTAGAGCTTCATACATTGGCACTAAAGCGTCACACTTTGGTACTAGAGCTTCACACTTCAGCACTAGAGCATCACATTTTGGCACTAGAGCGTCACACTTTGGAACTAGGGCAAAACACTTTGACACTAGATCATCACTTTTTGGCACTAGATCGTCATACTTTGGCACTAGAGAGTCACACATTGGCACTGGAGCGTCACACTCTGGCACTAGAGCGTCACACTTTGGCACTAGCGCGTCACACTTTGGCACTAGCGCGTCACACATTGGCACTAGAGCGTCACACTTTGGCACTAGAGCTTCATACTTTCGCACTAGAGTGTCACACTTTGGCACAAGATCATCACACTTTGGCACTTGAGTGTCACACTTTGGCACTAGAGCGTCACACTTTGGCACAAGACTGTGACACGTTGGCAGTACAACTTCACACTTTGGCACTATGGCGTCACACTTTGGCATTAGAGCATCACACTTTGGCACAAGAGCTTCAAATTTTGGCACTGAAGCGTCACACATTGGCACTAGAGCGTCAAACTTTGGCACGATAGCGTCACACTTTGGCACTGGAGTGTCACGCTTTGGCACTAGAGCGTCACACTTGGACACTAGAACGTCACACTTTGGGACTAGAGCTTCACCCTTTGGCACTGGAGCATCAAACTTTGGCACTAGAGCGTCACACTTTGGCACTAGAGCTTCACACTTTGGTACTGGAGTATCACACTTTGGCACTATAGCGTCACACTTTGGTACTAGAGTGTCACACTCTGGCACTAGAGTTCCACACTTTGGTACTACATCGTCACACTTTGGTAATAGACCGTCACACTTTGGCACTGGAGCTTTACACTTTGGCAGTAGAGCATCACACTTTGGCAGTAGAGCGTCACACTTCAGCACTAGAGTGTCGCATGTTGGCACTAGAGCTTCACAATTTGGCACTAGAGTGTCACACTTTGGTACTAGAGTGTCACACTTAGGTAGTAGAGCATCATACTTTGGCACTAGAGCGTCACACGTTGGCACTATAGCGTCATTCTTTGGCACTAGAGTGTCACAGTTTGGTACTAGAGCGTCACACTCTGGCACTAGCGTGTCACACTTTGGCACTAGAGCTTCACACGTTGGCACTAGAGCGTCACACGTTGGCACTAAAGCGTCACACTTTGGCACTAGAGCATCACTTTTTGGTACTAGAGCATCACAGTTTGGCACTAGATCTTCACACATTGGCACTATAACATCACACTTTGGCACTATAACGTCACACGTTGGCACTATAGCTTCACACGTTGGCACTATAGCGTTACACTTTGGCACTAAAGCGTCAAACGCTGGTACTAGAGCATCACACTTTGGCACTAAAGCTTCACACTTTAACACTTAAGCGTCACGCTTTGGTACTAGAGCTTCACACTTTGGCACTAGAGCGTTACACTTTGGCACTCGAGCGTCACACATTGGCACCAGAGCGTCACACTTTGGCACTAGAGCGTCACACTTTGGCACTAGACCGTCACACTTTGGCACTACAAATTTACGCTTTGGCACTATGGCGTCAAACTTTGGCACTAAAGCATCACACTTTGGCACAAGAGCTTCACATTTTGGCACTAGAGCATCACACTTTGGCACTAAAGCGTCACACTTTTGTCAGGAAAATGTATGAGGATGCAATTAGCCAAGAGAGGCTAGCCTTGATGTGAACTGGTCAGACAGAAGGTTCGGCGAAGGTGCTGGAAGCTGACGGACTGCTGACGTTAGAGGAGAAGGGAGAACGTGACTGCTGAAGTGGAGGAATTGTGGAGGAGTGTGAATGACGAGGCGTTGTATGTGTGGGGGCGGTGCCAAGGGCACGAGCCGGTCCAGAGGTTTAAGTGTTAACTTGGCCGATACGAACACTGCGGAATTGGAGGCGCCTCGGCAGAGTGGTGCTGACGCGAAGGAGCAAAGCGACGAAGCGACGAAGAGCTCTTTCAGGCAAAACAGGGAAGCTGATTGAGATGTGTCCACTGGGTAGAAACACTGAGTGCGAGGAGCCGAAGTGAATACGGAAGCGACGAGCGAGAGATTGATGACGGAAAGCAAGCTTGGTTGATAATGAGCGGAGGCAATTGATGATGAAGGATATTGAGGACGAATTAACTGAGGCAATTGGGTACATGGATCCTATTTCTATTAGTACTATTATAGGGAGCTAGGTTACAAGTGTCTGCACCCATCAGGGTGGACGGTGCGAGACATGAAGCCGGAGCCACCATTGTGCTGTTGCTACGGTTGCTGTGTCTGCGCGGTGCGAGGGAGCGATGCGGCTCCACTTTGTCTTATGGTCTTGGGAGTTCTCCCATGTTAGGTGGGGGACGTGCTCCTTCTCCCGAGCCTTGGATGTTGCCACGGAGAACAGACCAGGGAGCAGGATTGCTGTCGGCAGATCTTGCTGGTTGATACATGGTGTCGGGGTTCCGTTGGATTTGGACGTGGTGTGTTTGGACGGCCGGATGGTCAGACCAGACAAGTCTGATTGGTTATGCCTTCCGAGCCGTTTGGGCAGGAGGACGTGGGAGGTGAACCGGGTTCTGTCTGACTTTTCCTTTTCCCATTGGGTGAACCCTCCGGAGAGGATTGGGTTACACCAGGGCGACCTTGGCTGAGCCGTGTGGTTCTTGATGTAGATTCCGACAGCCCCCTTCAAGAGCACACGGCTTGCAAGAAAGAGACCAAGGATTGTCCTCGGTTGCTTTTCGGCAGCCCAGTGATGATGTGGAGGTTGAGTGATAGTAGATTGCGTAGTTTCGAGAATCTGAAAGGGAGGAGCTGCTAAACTGGTAGAGCCCTGTGTCCATGCTGTCAAAGATTGTTCGCGCAGGTGCGAAGGAGGGACGGAGTCAGAGATACGCTCAGAGGAAGGGTGATAGCATAGTGACAGCAGTTGAGCGATGGTGATGGAATTCTGGATGGGCGAAGGTTGCGGAGGTGTGATGCTTCGCCGGGGTGGGAGAAGGAGAAAGGAATGAAGGGATGTCAGAGAAGTTTGTTCTGGTAGCAGGTATGTCATCCATGCAGAGAGTTGGATTGCAGAGAGGTTGACGGATGATGGCCAGATGGACTCGGGTTGAGAAACGGGAGAGGTTATACTTGGAGGTTCTGTAGGTAATGGATGTCTTGATGATGGCTCCGGTGGGATTTCAGAGATTTCAGCTGCAAGTTCTTTGGGAGCGTTTGAAGGAAGGTGAGAAGTTGTCTGACATCTGCAGAGCAAGTTTACTGTGGGAGGAGAAGCAATGCAAGTGTTTGAGTGGAATGTGTCAACCTGTGATGAAGGGGAAGGGGATGTTGTTTGAGAAAAACTAGGAGGAACTACAGGAGCAGTACTGATGTTGTCATATTAGCTAGGGAAGTACAGGGACTTGGCAGAGCTGGTGTTGATGTGGACTGGGGGTTGTCAGCTGGCGGTGAAGCGGGAACATTGGAGGATGCAGTCCTGTCACAGGAGTATTTGGAATTGAGGATGGTGGAGGGAGTTGCTGTAGTCATGATCGAGGTATTTTTGAGCAGCTGTGCTCGTTTTTGTGGCGCAATGTAGCGATCTGTTGTCTTGGTGACAGAAGGTGACCGTGATGCTGGTTTATTTGCGAGGGGAAGCTTGACTTGTGATGGTGGAGGCGTGATGGTAGAGGGAACGTTGAGCTGCTGCGTGGTGATTCCTTCAATGGAGGTGTCGTAGTTGCAAAGCATGAACTCGTTTAGCTCTTTGCGGGAGAAGATTGGAGTATCAGAAAAGAGGAGAAGACCCATAGTGGCAGTAGGGTCAAAAACTTCAGTTGAGGAGTCATCTTGAGGCGAGGAGAATGGTTCATCAGGATAGAGGTCGTCATCGAAGTAGTAGTCCAAGTAATCATCCTCGAAGGGAGGAAGGACTTCTGAAGGAGGTGGAGTGTATTCGAAGGTTATGATGTTGGTGGCATTGTTTGCGGAGGAAGGTGTAACTGTTGTTGAGGTGATGTTTTCCCACGAGGAAGATGGTGTCACAGGTGAAGGAGGGTTTTGACTGGACAACGCAGATGATTGAATTTTCCCGGTAGTTGCTCGTTTGGGCAGGGGCACCAGAAGTAATCCAACAACCAGGAGAATTACCATGATTCCAGAGCAGATGAGTTCAAGGGTGAGGCTGTAGTTGAGGCAAGGGATATAACCGATGAGGGCCGCGAGTCCGAAGAGGAGGCATCCAAGCGCCTCCTCTTTGTCTTGAGAGAATCTCATGATGGAGGATGACAGGATGTTGTCAGATGTCAAATGATTTCATTACTACTGCGGAGGACTCGTCTAGCTTTTACAGGCAAAAAGATGACTTGCTGTTGTGAAGAATAGGGAAGAATGTTGCTGCAGTTGTGTATAATGCCGTTACCAGACCGTGCCCATACACAGTTTAGCACTGGTGGTCCACACTGCCGGGGAAGTTGAATGGTGTGAAGGCGCCTCGATGAGTTTGACGCGGAGGAGAAGACGAATGGATGGCTGCTGCTTGTTTTTAATGCTACTGCGGGGACGGCGTGATGAAGCGAAGCACTGACTGCAGTGGCTATTGAGTTGTGCCCATACACAGCTCCTTTGCCATTCTAGTAGGGATGATGATTCTGCTGTTGTGGAGATGCGAACGGAGATGGTGCAGCTCGACGTGGCGGTTCGGGCGTCAGAGTTGCGGAGGGGACCGGACGCGGATGCAGGTTCTTTCCCTTTGCTCTGATACCATGTCAGGAAAATGTATGAGGATGCAATTAGCCAAGAGAGGCTAGCCTTTATGTGAACTGGTCAGACGGAAGGTTCGGCAAAGGTGCTGGAAGCTGACGGACTGCTGACATTACAGGAGAAGGGACAACGTGACTACTGAAGTGGAGGAATTGTGGAGGAGTGTGAATGACGAGGCGTTGTATGTGTGGGGGCGGTGCCAAGGGCACGAGCCAGTCCAGAGGTAGAAGTGTTAACTTGGCCGATACGAACACTGCGGAATTGGAGGCGCCTCGGCAGAGTGGTGCCGACGCGAAGGAGCGAAGCGACAAAGCGACGAAGAGCTCTTTGAGCCAAAACAGGGAAGCTGATTGAGATGTGTCCACTGGGTAGAAACACTGAGTGCGAGGAGCCGAAGTGAATACGGAAGCAACGAGCGAGAGATTGATGACGGAAAGCAAGCTTGGTTGATAATGAACGGAGGCAATTGATGATGAAGGATATTGAGGACGAATTAACTGAGGCAATTGGGTACATGGATCCTATTGCTATTAGTACTAGTCTAGGGAGCTAGGTTACAAGTGTCTGCACCCATCAGGGTGGACGGTGCGATACATGAAGCCGGAGCCGCCATTGTGCTGTTGCTGCGGCTGCTGTGTCTGCGCGGTGCGAAGGAGCGATGTGGCTCCACTTTGTCTTATGGTCTTGGGAGTTCTCCAATGTTAGGTGGGGGACGTGCTCCTTCTCCCAAGCCTTGGATGTTGCCACGGAGAACAGACCAAGGAGCAGGATTGCTCTCGGCAGATCTCGCTGGTTGATACGTGGTGTCGGGGTTCCGTTGGCGTTGGACGTGGTGTGTTTGGACGGCCGGATGGTCAGACCAGACAAGTCTGATTGGTTATGCCTTCCGAGCCATTTGGGTAGCAGGACGTGGGAGGTGAACCGGGTTCTGTCTCACTTTTCCTTTTCCCATTCAGTGAACTCTCCGGAGATGATTGGGTTACACCAGGGCGACCTTGGCTGAGCCGTGTGGTTCTTGATGTAGATTCCAACAGCCCCCTTCAAGAGCACACGACTTGCAAGAAAGAGACCAAGGATTGTCCTCGGTTGCTTTTCGGCAGCCCAGTGATGATGTGGAGGTTGAGTGATAGTAGATTGCGTAGTTTGGAGAATCTGAAAGGGAGGAGCTGCTGAACTGGTAGAGCCCTGTATCCATGCTGTCCAAGATTGTTCGCACAGGTGCGAAGGAGGGACTGAGTCAAAGATAGGCTCAGAGGAAGGGTGATAGCATAGTGACAGCAGTTGAGCGATGGTGATGGAATTCAGGATGGGCGAAGGTTGCGGAGGTGTGATGCTTCGCCGGGATGGGGGAAGGAGAAAGGACTCAAGGGATGTCAGAGAAGTTTGTTATGGTAGCAGGTATGTCATCAATGCGGAGAGTTGGATTGCAGAGAGGTTGAGGGATGATGGCCAGATGGACTCGGGTTGAGAAACGGGAGAGGTTGTACTTGGAGGTTCTGTAGGTGATGGATGTCTTCATGATGGCTCCGGTGGGATTTCAGAGATTTCAGCTGCTAGTTCTTCAAGAGCGTTTGAATGAAGGTGAGAAGTTGTCTGACATCTGCAGATAAGGTTTACTGTGGGAGGAGAAGCAATGCAAGTGTTTGAGTGGAATGTGTCAACCTGTGATGAAGGGGAAGGGGATGTTGTTTGAGAAAAACCAGGAGGAACTATAGGAGCAGTGCTGATGTTGTCATATTAGCTAGGGAAGTACAGGGACTTGGCAGAGCTGGTGTTGATGTGGACTTGGGGTTGTCAGTTGGCGGTGAAGCGGGAACATTGGAGGATGCAGTCCTGTCACAGGAGTCTTTGGAATTGAGGATGGTGGAGGGAGTTGCTGTAGTCATGATCGAGGTATTTTTTAGCAGTTGTGCTCGTTTTTGTGGCGGAATGTAACGATCTGTTGTCTTGGTGACAGAAGGTGACCGTGATGCTGGTTTATTTGCGAGGGGAAGCTTGACTTGTGATGGTGGAGGCGTGACGGTAGAGGGAACGTTGAGCTGCTGCATGGTGATTCCTTCAATGGAGGTGCCGTATTTGCAATGCATGAACTCGTTTAGCTCTTTGCGGGAGAAGATTGGAGTATCGGAAAAGAGGAGAAGACCCATAGTGGTCGTAGGGTCAGGAACTTCAGTTGAGGAGTCATCTTGAGGCGAGGAGAATGGTTCATCAGGATATAGGTCGTCATCGAAGTAGTAGTCTAGGTAATCATCCTGGAAGGGAGGAAGGACTTCTGAAGGAGGTGGAGTGTATTCGAAGGTTATGATGTTGGTGGCATCGTTTGCGAAGGAAGGTGTAACTGTTGCTGAGGTGATGTTTCCCCACGAGGAAGATGGTGTCACAGGTGCAGGAGGGGTTTGACTAGACAACGCAGATGATCAAATTTTCCTGGTAGTTGCTCGTTTGGGCAGGGGCACCAGAAGTAATCCAACAACCAGGAGAATTACCATGATTCCAGAGCAGATGAGTTCAAGGGTGAGGCTGTAGTTGAGGCAAGGGATATAACCGATGAGGGCTGCGAGTCCAAAGAGGATGCATCCAAGTGCCTCCTCTTTGTCTTGAGAGAATCTCATGATGGAGGATGACAGGATGTTGTCAGATGTCAAAGGATTTCATTACTGCTGCGGAGGACTCGTCTAGCTTTTGCAGGCGAAAAGATGACTTGCTGTTGTGAAGGATAGGGAAGAATGTTGCTGCAGTTGTGTGTAACGCTGTTACCAGACCGTGCCCATACACAGTTTAGCACTGGTGGTCCACACTGCCAGGGAAGTTGAATGGTGTGAAGGCGTCTCGATGAGTTTGACGCGGAGGAGAAGACGAATGGATGGCTGCTGTTTGTTGTTAATGCTGCTGCGGGGACGGCGTGATGAAGCGAAGCACTTACTGCAGTGGCTATTGAGTTGTGCCCATACACAGCTCCTTTTCCATTGCAGCAGGGATGATGATTCTGCTGTTGTGGAGATGCGAACGGAGATGGTGCGGCTCGACGTGGCGGTTCAGGTGTCAGAGTTGCGGAGGGGACCGGAAGCGGATGCAGGTTCTTTCCCTTTGCTCTCATACCATGTCAGGAAAATGTATGAGGATGCAGTTAGCCAAGAGAGGCTAGCCTTGATGTGAACTGGTCAGACGGAAGGTTCAGCAAAGGTGCTAAAAGCTGACGGACTGCTGATGTTACAAGAGAAGGGAGAATGTGACTGCTGAAGTGGAGGAAGTGTGGAGGAGTGTGAATGACGAGGCGTTGTATGTGTGGGGGCGGTGCCAAAGGCACGAGCCGGTCCAGAGGTAGAAGTGTTAACTTGGCCGATACGAACACTGCGGAATTGGAGGCGCCTCGGCAGAGTGGTGCCGACGCGAAGGAGCGAAGCGACGAAGCGACGAAGAGCTCTTTGAGGCAAAATAGGGAAGCTGATTGTGATGTGTCCACTGGGTAGAAATACTGAGTGCAAGGAGCCGAAGTGAATACGAAAGCGACGAGCAAGAGATTGATGACGGAAAGCAAGATTGGTTGATAATGAGCGGAGGCAATTGATGATGAAGGATATTGAGGACGAATTAACTGAGGCAATTGGGTACATGGATCCTATTGCTATTAGTACTAGTCTAGGGAGCTAGGTTACAAGTGTGCACCCATCAGGGTGGACGGTGCGAGACATGAAGCCGGAGCCGCCATTGTGCTATTGCTGCGGCTACTGTGTCTGCGCGGTGCGAGGGAGCGATGAGCTCCACTTTGTCTTATGGTCTTGGGAGTTCTCCCATGTTAGGTGGGGGACGTGCTCCTTCTCCCGAGCCTTGGATGTTGCCACGCAGAACAGACCAAGAGGCAGGATTGCTGTCGGCAGATCTTGCTGGTTGATACGTGGTGTCGGAGTTCCGTTGGCGTTGGACGTGGTGTGTTTGGACGGCCGGATGGTCAGAACAGACAAGTCTGGTTGGTTATGCCTTCCAAGCCGTTTGGGCAGCAGGACGTGGGAGGTGAACCGGGTTCTGTCTGACTTTTCATTTTCCCATTGGGTGAACTCTCTGGAGAGGATTGGGTTACACCAGGGCGACCTTGGCTGAGCCGTGTGGTTCTTGATGTAAATTCTGACAACTTTGGCACTAGAGCGTCACACTCTAGCACTAGAGCGTCACAGTTTGGCACTAGAGCGTCACACTTTGGCACTAGAGCGTCAAAAATTGGCACTAGAGCTTCACACTTTGGCATAAGAGCGTCAAACTGTGGCACTAGAGCGTCACACTTTGGCACTAGAGCGTCACACTTGGGCACTAAAGTGTCATACTTTGGCACTAGAGGTTCACACTTTGGTACTAGAGCATCAAACTTTTGCACTAGAGCGTCACACTTTGGCACTAGAGCTTCACACCTTGGCACTGTAGTATCATATTTTGGCACTAGAGCGTCACACATTAGTACTAGAGTGTCACAATTTGGCACTAGAGCTCCACACTTTGGTACTAGAGCATCACAATTTGGCACTAGAGCGTCACCATTCGGCACTAGAGCTTTACACTTTGGCACTAGAGCGTCACACTTTGGCACTAGAGTGTCACACTTCAGCACTAGAGTGTCACACGTTGGCACTAGAGCTTCACACGTTGGCACTAGAGCGTCACACTTTAGCACTAGAGCGTCACATTTTGGCACTGGAGCGTCATGCGTTGGCACTAGAGCGTCACACGTTTGCACTAGGGTGTCACACTTTGACACTAGAGCGTTACAGTTGGGCACTAGAGAGTCACACTTTGGTACTAGAGTGTCACACTTTGGCACTAGAGCGTCACCCTTTGGCACCAGGACGTCACACTTTGGCACAAGAGCATCACACTTTGGTACTAGAGCATCACACTTTGGTACTAAATTGTCACACTACGGCACTAGAGCATCACACATTCCCACTAGAGCATCCTACTTTGGCACTATAGGGTCACACATTGGCACTAGAGCGTCACACGTTGGCACTAGAGCGTCACACTTTGGCACTAGAGCATCACACTTTGGCACTAGAGCTTCACACGTTGGCACTGGAGTGTCACAATTGGGCACTAAAGCATTACACTTTGGCACTAGAGCTTCACACTTTGGCTCTAGAGCATCAATCTTTGGCACTAGAGCGTCACACTTTGGCACTAGAGCATCACACTTCAGCACTAGAGTATCACACATTGGCACTAGGGCGTCACACATTGGTACTAGAGTGTCATACTCTGGCACTAGAGCTCCACACTTTGGTACTACAGCGTCACACGTTGGCACTAGAGCGTCACACTTTGGCACTAGAGCTTTACACTTTTGCAGTAGAGCGTCACAATTTGGCACTGGAGCGTCACACTTTGGCACTAGAGCGTCATAGTATGGCACTAGAGCGTCACACTCTGGTACTAGAGCATCACACTTTGGCACTATAGCTTCACACTTTGGCACTAGAGCGTCACACTTTGGCACTATCGCGTCACACTTTGACACTAGAGCGTCACACTTTAGTAATATAACGTCACACTTTGGCACTAGAGCTTCACACTTAGGCACTAGAGCGTCACACTTTGGCACTAGAGTGTCACACTTTGGCACTAGAGCTTCACACGCTAGCACTGGAGCATCACACGTTGGCACTAGAGCGTCAAACGTTGACACTAGAGCGTCACACGTTGGCACTAGACCTTTACACTTTAGCACTAGAGCGTCATACTTTGGCACTACATCATCACACTTTGGAATTAGAGCTTCACACGTTGGCACTAGAGCGTCACACTTTGGCACTAGAGCTTCAGACTTTGGCACTAGGACGTCAATCTTTGGCACTACAGCTTGGAACTTGGAGCTAGAGCGACAAACCTAGGCACTAGAGCATCACACTTTAGAACTAGAGCGTCACACTTTGACACTAGAGCGTCACACTTGGACACTAGAGCCTCACACTTTGGTACTAGAGCTTCACCCTTTGGCACTGGAGCATCAAACATTGGCTTTAGAGTGTCACACTTTGGCACTAGAGCTTCACACTTTGGCACTAGAGTATCACACTTTGGCACTAGAGCGTCACACTTTGGTACTACAGTGTCACACTTTTGCACTAGAGCTCCACAATTTGGTACTACATCATCACACGTTGGCACTAGAGCATCACACTTTGGCACTATAGATTTACAATTTGCAAGTAGAGCGTCACACTTTGGCATTAGAGCGTCCACTTTAACACTACACTGTCACATATTGGGACTAGAGCTTCACACATTGGCACTAGAGTGTCACACATTGGTACTAGAGTGTCACACTTAGGCACTAGAGCATCATACTTTGGCAATAGAGCGTCACAAATTGGCACTAGAGCGTCACTCTTTGGCACTAGAGCGTCACAGTTTGGCACTAGAGCGTCACACTCTGGCACTAGCGTGTCACACTTTGGCACTAGAGCTTCATACTTTGGCACTGGAGCGTCACACTTTGGCAGTAGAGTGTCACAGTTTGGCACTAGAGCATCACACTTTGGCACTAGAGCGTCACACTTTGGCACTAGAGCTTCACACGTTGGTACTATACTGTCACACTTTGGCACTAGAGCATCACACTTTGGCACTAGAGCGTCACACTTTGGAACTATCGCAAAACACATTGGCACTAGAGCGTCGCTCTTTGGCACTAGAGCGTCACACTTTGCCACTAGAGCGTCACACCTTGGCACTAGAGCGTCACACTCTGGCACTAGAGCGTCACACTTTGGCACTAGAGCATCACACATTGGCACTAGAGCGTCACAGTTTGGCACTAGAGCTTCACACTTTGGTAATAGAGCGTCATACTTTGGCACTAGAGCGTCACACTTTGGCACTAGAGCGTCACACGTTGGCACTACAGCGTCACACTTTGCCACTAGAACGTCACACTTTGGCACTATAGCTTCACAATTTGGCACTATGGCGTCACACTTTGGCACTAGAGCATCACACTATGGCACAAGAGCTTCACATTTTGGCAATAGATTGTCATACTTTGGCACTAGAGCATCACACTTTGGCACTAGAGCGTCGCACTTTGGCACTAGAGCGTCACACTTTGGCACTAGAGCGTCACACTTTGGCACGAGAGCGTCAGACTTTGGCACTAGAGCTTCATACTTCGGCACGAGAGCGTCACAATTTGGCACTGGAGCGTCACACTTTGGCACTCGAGCATCACACTTGGGCACTAAAGCATCGCACTTTGGCACTAGAGCTTCACACTTTGGCACTAGAGCATCAAACTTTGGCACTAGAGCGTCACACTTTGGAACTAGAGCTTCACACTTTGGCTTTGGAGTGTCACACTTTGGCAGAAGAGCATCACACATTGGTATTAGATTGTCACACTTTGGCACTAGAGCTCCACACTTTGGTACTACAGCGTCACACTTTGGCACTAAAGATCACTATTTGGCACTAGAGCTTTACACTTTGGCACTAGAGCATCACACTTTGGCACTAGAGCGTCACACTTTGGCACTAGAGTGTCACACATTGGCACTAGAGCTTCACACTTTGGCACTAGAGCGTCACACTTTGGCACTAGATTGTCATTCTTTGGCACTAGAGCGTCACACTTTTGCACTAGAGCGTCACACGTTGGCACTAAAGCGTCACAGTTTTGCACTAGAGCGTTACAATTTGGCATTAGAGCATCATACTTTGGCTCTAGAGCATCACACTTTTGCACTAGAGCATCACTCTTTGGCACTATAGATTCACACTCGGGCACTAGAGCGTCACACTCGGGCACTAGGGCGTCACACTTGGGCACTAGGACGTCACACTTTGGCACAAGGGCATCACACTTTGGTACTAGAGCGTCACACTTTGGCACTAGAGTGTCACACTTTGGCACTAGAGCATCACACTTTCGCACTAGAGCGTCCCACTTTGGCACTAGAGGTTCACACACTGGCACTAGAGCGTCACATGTTGGTACTAGAGCGTCACACTTTGGCACTAGAGCATCACACTTTGGCACTAGAGCTTCACACATTGGCACTAGAGTGTCACGCTTTGGTACTAGAGCTTCAGGATTTGGCACTAGAACATCACATTTTGGCACCACAACGCCAGAACTTAGTGCTAGAGCGTCACACTTAGGCATTAGAGCATCACACTTTGGCACTAGAGCGTCATACTTTGGCACTAGAGCGTCACATTTGGGCACTAAAGCGTCACACTTTGGCACTAGAGCTTCACACTTTGGCACTAGAGCATCAAACTTTGGCACTAGAGCGTCACACTTTGGCACTAGAGCTTCACACGTTGGCACTAGAGTATCGCACTTTGGAACTAGGGCGTCACACATTGTTACTAGAGTGTCATACTTTGGCACTAGACCTCCACACTTTGGTTCTACAGTGTCACGCTTTGGCACTAGAGCGTCACACTTTCGCACTAGAGCTTTACACTTTCGCACAAGAGAATCATACTTTGGCACTAGAGCGCCACACTTTTGCACTATAGTGTCATACGTTGGCACTAGAGTTTCACACTTTGGCACAAGAGCGTCACACTTTGGCACTAGAGCGTAACACTTTGGCACTAGAGCATCATGCTTTAACACTAGAGCGTCACACTTTGGCACTAGAATGTCACACTTTGGAACTAGAGCAAAACACTTTGGCACTATAGCGTCACTCTTTGGCACTAGAGCGTCACACTGTGGCACTAGAGCGTCACACCTTGGCACTAGAGCGTCACACTCTGGCACTAGAGCATCACACTTTTGCACTGGAGCATCACACTTTGGCACTAGAGCGTCACACTTTGGCACTAGAGCTTCCCACTTTGGCACTAGAGCATCACACTTTGGCACTATATCGTTACACTTTGGCACTAGAGTGTCACACTTTGGCACTAGAGCGTCACACTTTGACCCTAGACCATCACTATTTGGCACTATAGCCTCATACTTTGGCACTAGGGCGTCACACCTTGGCACTAGAGCATCATACTGTGGTACAAGAGCTTCACGTTTTGGCACTAGAGAGTCACAGGTTTGGTACTAGAGCGTCACAATTTGGCACTAGAGCGTCACACTTTGGCACTAGAGCATCACACATTGGCACTAGGGGGTCACACTTTGGCACAAGCGCGTCACACTTTGGTACTAGAGCGTCACAATTTGGGACTACAGCGTCACACTTTGGCACTAGAGCATCACACCTTGGCACTAGAGCTCCACAGTTTTGCACTAGAGCATCACACATGCATAGAGCGTCACACTTTGGCACTATAGCGTCGCACTTTGGCACCAGATAGTCGCACTTTTGTGCCAAAATGTCATACTTTGGCGCTAGAGCGTCTCACTTTGGCATTAGAGCGTCACACACTGGGACTGGAGCGTCACACATTGGCACTAGAGCATCGCACTTTGCAACTGGAGCGTCATATTTTGGCACTAGAGCTTCACACATTTGCACTCGAGCTTCACACTTTGGCACTGGAGCTTCACACTTTGGCACTACAGCATCACACGTTGGCACTAGAGTGTGACACTTTGAAACTTGAGCAACACACTTTGGCACTAGAGCATCACACTTTGGCACTAGAGGATCACACTTTGGCTCTAGACCGTCACACATTGGCACTAGAGCGCCACACTTTGGCACTAGAGCGTCACACCTTGGCACAAAAGCGTCACACGTTGGCACTAGAACGTCACACTTTGGCACTATAGCTTCACAATTTGGCACTATGGCGTCACACTTTTGCACTAGAGCATCACACTATGGCACAAGAGTTTCACATTTTGGCAATAGAGCGTCATACTTTGGCACTAGAGCATCACACTTTGGCACTAGAGCGTCGCACTTTGGCACTAGAGCGTCACACTTTGGCACTAGAGCGTCAGACTTTGGCACTAGAGCGTCAGACTTTGGCACTAGAGCTTCACACTTCGGCACGAGAGCGTCACAATTTGGCACTAGAGCGTCACACTTTGGCACTCAAGCATCACACTTGGGCACTAAAGCGTCACACTTTGGCACTACAGCTTCACACTTTGGCACTAGAGCATCACACTTTGGCACTAGAGCTTCACACTTTGGCTTTGGAGTATCACACTTTGGCACAAGAGTATCACACACTGGTACTAGATTGTCACACTTCGGCACTAGAGTCCCACACTTTGGTACTACAGCGTCACACATTGGCTCTATAGATCACTATTTGGCACTAGAGCTTTACACTTTGGCACTAGAGCGACACACTTTGGCACTAGAGCGTCACACTTTGGCACTAGAGTGTCACACGTTGACACTAGAGCTTCACACTTTGGCATTAGAGCGTCACACTTTGGCACTAGATTGTCATACTTTGGCACTAGAGCGTCACACTTTTGTACTAGAGCGTCACACGTTGGCACTAAAGCGTCACAGTTTCGCACTAGAGCATCACAATTTGGCATTAGAGCATCATACTTTGGCACTAGAGCATCACACTTTTGCACTAGAGCATCACTCTTTGGCACTATAGCTTCACACTTTGGCATGAGAGCGTCACACTTTGGTACTAGAGCATCACACTCGGGCACTAGAGTGGCACACTTGGACACTAGGGCGTCACACTTTGGCACAAGGGCGTCACACTTTCGTACTAGAGCGTCACACTTTGGCACTAGAGTGTCACACTTTGGCACTAGAGCATCATACGTTCGCACTAGAGCGTCCCACTTTGGCACTAAAGTGTCACAATTTGGCACAAGAGCATCACACTTTCGCACTAGAGCGTCCCACTTTGGCACTAGAGGGTCACACACTGGCACTAGAGCGTCACATGTTGGTACTAGAGCGTCACACTTTGGCAGTACATCATCACACTTTGGCATTAGAGCTTCACACGTTGGCACTAGCGCGTCACACTTTGGCACTAGAGCTTCAGACTTTGGCACAAGGACGTCACTCTTTGGCACTACAGCGCCAGAACTTGGCGCTAGAGCGACAAACTTAGGCAGTGGAGCGTCACACTTTGGCACTAGAGTGTCACATTTTGGCACTAGAGCTTCACACTTTGGCACTGGAGTATCACACTTTGGCACTAGAGCGTCACACTTTGGTACTACAGTGTCACACTTTGGCACTAGAGCTCCACAATTTGGTACTACAGCATCACACGTTGGCACTATAGCGTCACACTTTGGCACTATAGATTTACACTTTGCCAGTAGAGCGTCACACTTTGGCACTAGAGCATCACACTTTGGCACAACAGTGTCACATGTTGGCACTAGAGCTTCACACATTAGCACTAGAGTGTCACACATTGGTACTAGAGTGTCACACTTAGGCACTATAGCGTCATACTTTGGCACTAGAGCGTCACAATTTGGCACTAGAGCGTCACGATTTAGCACTAGAGCGTCACAGTTTGGCACTAGAGCGTCACACTCTGGCACTAGCGTGTCACACTATGGCACTAGAGCTTCATACTTTGGCACTGGGGCGTCACACTTTGGCACTAGAGTGTCACACTTTGGCACTAGAGCATCACACTTTGGCACTAGAGCATCACACTTTGGCACTAGAGCTTCACACGTTGGCACTATACCGTCACACTTTGGCACTAGAGCATCACACTTTGGCACTAGAGCGTCACACTTTGGAACTATAGCAAAACACATTGGCACTAGAGCGTCGCTCTTTGGCACTAGAGCGTCTCACTTTGCCACTAGAGCGTCACACCTTGGCACTAGAGCGTCATACTCTGGCACTAGAGCGTCACACTTTGGCACTAGAGCATCACACATTGGCACTAGAGCGTCACAGTTTGGCACTAGAGCTTCACACTTTGGTAATAGAGCGTCATACGTTGGCACTAAAGCGTCAACCTTTGGCACTAGAGCGTCACACGCTGGCACTAAAGCGTCACACTTTGGCACTAGAAAGTCACACTTTGGCACTATAGCTTCACAATTTGGCACTATGGCGTCACACTTTGGCACTAGAGCATCACACTATGGCACACGAGCTTCACATTTTGGCAATAGAGCGTCATACTTTGGCACTAGAGCATCACACTTTGGCACTATAGCGTTGCACTTTGGCACTAGAGCGTCACACTTTGGCACTAGAGCGTCACACTTTGGCATTGGAGCGTCAAACTTTGGCACTAGAGCTTCACACTTTGGCACTAGAGCTTCACACTTTGGCTTTGGAGTATCACACTTTGGCACAAGAGCATCACACATTGGTACTAGATTGTCACAGTTTGGCACTAGAGCTCCACACTTTGGTACTACAGCGTCACACTTTGGCACTAGAGATCACTATTTGGCACTAGAGCTTTACACTTTGGCACTAGAGCGTCACACTTTGGCACTAGAGCGTCACACTTTGGCACTAGAGTGTCACACATTGGCACTAGAGCTTCACACTTTGGCACTAGAGCTTCACACTTTGGCACTAGATTGTCATACTTTGGCACTAGAGCGTCGCACTTTTGCACTAAAGCGTCACACGTTGGCACTAAAGCGTCTCAGTTTCGCATTAGAGCGTCACAATTTGGCACTAGAGCATCATACTTTGGCACTAGAGCATCACACTTTTGCACTAGAGCATCACTCTTTTGCACTAGAGCTTCAGACATTGGCATGAGAGCGTCACACTTTGGTACTAGAGCATCACACTCGGGCACTAGAGCGTCATACTTGGGCACTAGGGCGTCACACTTTGGCACAAGGGCGTCACACTTTGGTACTAGAGCGTCACACTTTGGCACTAGAGTGTCACACTTTGGCACTAGAGCATCACACTTTCGCACTAGAGCGTCCCACTTTGGCACTAGAGGGTCACACATTGGCACTAGATCGTCACATGTTGGTACTAGAGCGTCACACTTTGGCACTAGAGCATCACACTTTGGCACTAGAGCTTCACACATTGGCACTAGAGTGTCACAATTTGGCACTAGAGATTCAGGATTTGGCACTAGAACATCACATTTTGGCACCACAACGCCAGAACTTAGCGCTAGAGCGTCACACTTAGGCACTAGAGCATCACACTTTGGCACTAGAGCGTCATACTTTGGCACTAGAGCATCACACTTGGGCACTAAAGCGTCACACTTTGGCACTAGAGCTTCACACTTTGGCACTATAGCATCAAAGTTTGGCACTAGAGGGTCACACTTTGGCACTAGAGCTTCACACGTTGGCACTGGAGTATTGCACTTTGGAACTAGGGCGTCACACATTGTTACAAGAGTGTCATACTTTGGCACTAGACCTCCACACTTTGGTTCTACAGTGTCACACTTTGGCACTAGAGCGTCACACTTTGGCATTAGAGCTTTATACTTTCGCACTAGAGTGCATACTTTGGCACTATAGCGCCACACTTTTCCACTAGAGTGTCATACGTTGGCACTAGAGTTTCACACTTTGGCACAAGAGCGTCACACTTTGGCACTAGAGCGTCACACTTTGGCACTAGAGCATCATACTGTAACACTAGAGCGTCACACTTTGGCACTATAATGTCACACTTTGGAACCAGAGCAAAATACTTTGGCACTATAGCGTCACTCTTTGGCACTAGAGCGTCACACTATGGCACTAGAGAGTCACATCTTGGCACTAGAGCGTCACACTCTGGCACTAGAGCATCACACTTTTGCACTAGAGCGTCACACTTTGGCACTAGAGCGTCACACGTTGGCACTAGAGCTTCACACTTTGGCACTAGAGCATCACACTTTGGCACTAGAGCGTTAAACTTTGGCACTAGAGCGTTACACTTTCGCACTAGGGCGTCACACTTTGGCACTAGAGCATCACAATTTGGCACAAGAGCTTCACCTTTTGGCACCAGAGAGTCACAGGTTTGGCACTAGAGCGTCACAATTTGGCACTAGAGCGTCACACTTTGGCACTAGAGCATCACACATAGGCACTAGGGGGTCACACTTTGGCACAAGCGCGTCACACTTTGGTACTAGAGCGTCACAATTTGGCACTACAGCGTCACACTTTGGCACTTGAGCATCACACCTTGGCACTAGAGCTCCACAGTTTGGCACTAGAGCATCACACATTGGCACTAGAGCGTCACACTTTGGCACTATAGCGTCACACTTTGGCACCAGATAGTCTCACTTTTGTGCCAAAACGTCATACTTTAGCGCTAGAGCGTCTCACTTTGGCATTAGAGCGTCACACATTGGGACTAGAGCGTCACACATTGGCACTAGAGCATCGCACTTTGCAACTGGAGCGTCATACTTTGGCACTAGAGCTTCACACATTTGCACTCGAGCTTCACACTTTGGCACTGAAGCTTCACACTTTGGCACTATAGCATCACACATTGGCACTAGAGCGTGACACTTTGAAACTTGAGCAACACACTTTGGCACTAGAGCATCACACTCTGGAACTAGAGGATCACACTTTGGCTCTAGACCGTCACACATTGGCACTAGAGCGCCACACTTTGGCACTAGAGCTTCACACTTTGGAACTAGAGCGTCACACGTTGGCACGAGAGCATCACAATTTGGCATTAGAGCTTCACACTTTGGCACTAGAGTACCACACTTTGGCATTAGAGCGTCACAATCTGGAACTAGAGCGTCACACTTTGGAACAAGAGCGATCCACTTTGGCACTATAGCAAAAACGTTGGCACTAGAGCGTCACAGTCTGTCACTAGAGCATCACACTTTGGCACTAGAGCATCATCCTTTGGAACTAGAGCGACACACTTTGGAACTAGAGCGACACAAGCTGGCACTAGAGGGTCACACTTTGGCACTAGAGCGTCACACTTTGGCCCAAGGCGTCACACTTTGGCACTAGAGCGTTATACTTTGGCACTAGAGCGTCACACTTTGGCACTCGAGCATCACACTTTGGCACCAGAGCGTCATACTTTAGCACTAGGGCATCATACGTTGGCACTATAGCTGCACACTTTGGAACTAAAGCGTCAAACTTTGGCACTAGAGCATCACACTTTGGCACAAGAGCTTCAGATTTTGGCACTAGAGCATCACTCTTTGGCACTTGAGCGTTAAACTTTGGCGCTAGAGCGTCACACTTTGGCACTAGAGCATCACACTTTTGTACTAGAGCCTCACACTTTGGCATCTTAGCTCGTCACTTTGGCACTAGAGCGCCCTACTTTGGCACTAAAGCGTCAAACTTTGGCACTAGAGCGTCACACTTTGGCACTATAGCATCAGACTTTGGCACAAGAGCGTCACACTTTTGAACAAGAACGTCACACTTTGGCAGTAGAGTGTCACACTTTGGTACTAGAGCATCACAATTTGGCACAACAACTCCACACTTTGGCACTAGAGCGTCACACGTTGGCACAAGAGCGTCAAACATTGGCACTAGAGCGTCACACTTTGGCACGAGAGAGTCACACTTTGGCACTCAAACATCGTACTTTGGCACTAGATCGTCTCACTTTGGCTTTAGAGCTTCACACATTGGAACTGGAGCATCACACATTGGCACTAGAGCATCACACTTTGGCACTAGAGCATCACACTTTGGCACTAGAGCGTCACACTTTGGCACTAGAGTGTCACACTTTGGCACTATAGCATCATAGTTTGGAACTAGAGCGACACACGTTGGCACTAGAGCGACACACGTTGCCACTAGAGCCTCACACTTTGGCACTAGAGCGTCACACTTTGGCACTAGAGATTCACACTTTTGCACTTTAGCGTCACACTTTGGCACTAGAGCATCACACCTTTGTACTAGAGAGTCACACTTTGGAACTAGAATGACACAATTTGGCACTAGAGCGTCACACTTTGGCACTAGAGCGTCACACTTTGGCACTGGATTGTCACACTTTGGCACTAGGGCGTCACACTCTGGCACTAGAGCGTCACACTTTAACACTAGAGCGTAACGCTTTGGCACTAGAGCATCACAATTTGGCACTAGAGCTTCACACTTTGGCACTAGAGCGTCACACTTTGGCACTAGACCGTCACACTTTGGCACTAGAGAGTCACACTTTGGCACTAGAGTGTCACGCTACGGCATTAGAGCGTCACACTTTGGCACTAGAGCATCACACGGCACAAAAGCTTCACATTTTGGCACTAGGGCATCACACATTGCCACTAGAGCGTAACACTTTGGCACTAGAGCATCAAAATGTGGCACTAGAGCGTCACACTTTGGCACTGGAGGGTCATACTTTGGCACTAGAGCATCATACTCTGGCACTAGAGCCTCACCCTTTGGCACTAGAGCGTACTTTGGCACAATAGCGTCACACTTTGGCACTAGATCGTCACACTCTGGCACTAGAGCGTCACACTTTGGCACTAGAGCTTCACACTTCTGCACAAGAGAATTACACTTTAGCACTAGAGCGTCACACTTTGGCACTATAGCATCACACTTCGGTACCAGAGCGTCAACTTTTGCCACTAGAGCTTCACACTTTGGCACTAGAGCGTCACACTTTGGCACTAGAGTGTCACACTTTGGCATTTAAGGTTTACACGTTGGCACTAGAGCTTCACACTTTTGCACTAGAGCGTCACACTATGGCACTAGAGCGTCACACTTTGGAACTAGAGCTTCACACTTTGGCACTAGAGTTTCACACTTTGGCACTAAAGCGTCACATTTTGGTACTAGAGCTTCACACTTTGGCACTAGAGCATCACATTGTGGCACTAGAGCGTCACACATTGGAACTAGAGAGACACCCGTTGACACTAGAGCGTCGCATTTTGGCACTACAGCGTCACAATTTGGCACTACAGCGTCTCACTTTAGAACTAGAGTGTCACACTTTGGCACTAGAGCGTCTCCCTTTGGCACACGAGTGTCATACTTTGGTACTATAGCGTCACACTTTGACACTACGTCATCACACTTTGGCACTATAGAATCACACTTTGGCACTAGAGCTCCACCCTTTCACACTAGAGCGTCACACTTTTGCACTACAGCGTCACACTTTGGCACTAGAGCGTCACACTTTGGCACTAGAGAATCACACGTTGGCACTAGAACGTCATAATTTGGCACTAGAGCATCACACAGTGGCACTAGAGCATCACATTTTGGTACTAGAGCGTCAAACTTTTGCACTAGAGCGTCACACTTTGGCTCTGGAGCTTCAAGCTTTTACACTAGAGCGTCACACTTTGGCACTAGAGCTTCACACTTTGGCACTAGAGCATCACACTTTGGCATTAGAGCGTCACACTTTGGAACTAGAGCAACACACTTCGGTACTAGAGCCTTACACTTTGGCACTAGAGCGTCACACATTGGCACTAGAGTGTCACACTGTGGCACTAGAGCGTCACACTTTGGCACCAGAGTTTCACACTTTGGCACTATAGCGTCACGCTTTGGCACTAGAGCGTCAAAATTTGGCACTAGAGTATCACACTTTGGCACTAGAGTATCACACTTTGGCACTAGAGTATCACACGTTGGCACTAGAGCTTCACACTTTGGAACTAGATAGACACAATTTGGCACTAGAGCGACACCTATTGGCACTAAAGCGTCACACTTTGGCACTGTAGTGTCACACTTTGGCACTAGAGCGTCAAGGTGTGAAACTAGAGCGACACATTTTGGCACTAGAGCTTCACACTGTTGCACTAGTGCGTCACACTTTGGCACCAGAGCATCACACTTTGGCACTAGAGCGTCATACTTTGGAACTAGAGCGACACCCTTTGGCACTAGAGCCTCACACTTTGGCGCTAGAGCATCACACTTTGGCACTAGAGCGTCACACTTTGGCACTATAGCTTCACACTTTGAAACTAGAGTGTCACATTTTGGCACTAGAGTATCACACTTTGGCATAAGAGCTTCACACTTTGGCACTAGAGTGTCATACTTTGGAACGACAGCGACAAACATTGGCACTATAGTGTCACACTTTGGCACTAGAGCGTCACACTTTGGCACTAGAGCGTCACACTTTGGCACTAGAGCTTCACACTTTTGCACAAGAGCGTCACACTTTAGAACTATAGCGTCACACTTTGGCACTAGAGCGTCACACTTTGGTACTAGAGCGTCACACTTTGCCACTAGAGCTGCACACTTTGGCACTAGAGCGTCACACTTTGGCACTAGAGCATCACACTTTGGCACTAAAGGTTCACACTTTGGCATTAGAGTTTCACACTTTTGCACTATAGCGTCACACTCTGCCACTAGATCGTCACACTTTGGATCCAGAGTTTCACACTTTGGCACTAGAGCGTCACACTTTGGCACTAGAGCGTCAAACTTTGGCACTAGAGCGTCACACTTTGGCACTAGAGCTTCACACTTTGGTACTAAAGCGTCACACTTTGGCACTAGAGTTTCACACTTTGGCACTAGAGCATCACACTGTGGCACTAGATGGTCACACGTTGGAACTAGAGCGACACACCTTGACACTATAGCGTCACATTTTGGCACTACAGCGTCACACCTTGGCTATAGAGCCTCACACTCTGGCAATAGAGTATCACATTTTGGCACTAGATTGTCTCACTTTGGCACAAGAGTGTCACACTTTAGTACTGTAGCGTCACACTTTGGGACTAGTTCATCACACTTTGGCACTAGAGCATCACACTTTCGCACTAGAGCTCCACACATTAGCACTATAGCATCACACTTTGGCACTAGAGCCTCACAATTTTGCACTAGAGCGTCACACTTTGGCACTAGAGAGACACACTTTGGCACTAGAACGTCATACTTTGGCACTAGCGCATCACTCATTGGCACTAGAGCATCCCCTTTTGGTACTAGAGCGTCACACTTTGGCACTAGAGCGTCACACTTTGGCACTAGAGCTTCAAGCTTTTACACCAGAGCATCACACTTTGGCACTATAGCTTTACACTTTGGCACTAGAGCATCACACTTTGGCACTGGACCGTCACACTTTGGCACTAGATCTTCACACTTTGGCACTAGAGTATCATACTTTGGCAATAGAGCATCCCACGTTGGCACTAGAGCGTCACACTTTGGAACTAGAGAGACATACTTTGGCACTAGAGCGACAGACGTTGGCACTAGAGCGTCACACCTTGGCACTAAAGTGTCACACTTTGGCACTAGAGCGTCACACTTTGGAACTAGAGTGACACATTTTGGGACTATAGCTTCACACGTTTGTACTAGAGTGTCACACTTTGGCACTAGAGCACCACACTTTGGCACTAGAGCGTCACACTTTGGAACTAAAGCGACACACTTTTGCACTAGAGCGTCACACTTTGGTACTAGAGCGTCACACTCTGGCACAAGAGCGTCACAGTTTGGCACTATAGCTTCACACTTTGGCACTAGAGCGTCACACTTCAACACTAACGTATCACACATTGGCACAAGAGCTTCACATTTTGGTAATAGAGCGTCACACTTTGGAACTAGAGCGACACACATTGGCACTATAGTGTCACACATTGGCACTAGAGCGTCACACTTTGGCACTAGAGCGTCACACTTTGGCACAAGAGCGTCACACTTTGGTACTAGAGCGGCACACTCTGTCACTAGAGCGTCACACTTTGGCACTAGAGCGTCACAATTTGGCACAAGAGCATCATACTTTGGTACTAGAGCGTCACACGTTGGAACTATACCGTCACACTTTGGCACTATAGCTTCACACTTTGGCACTATGGCGTCACACTTTGGCACTAGAGCATCACAATTTGGCACAAGAGCTTCACATTTTGGCAGTAGAGCGTCACACTTTGGAACTATAGCGCCACACATTGGCACTAGAGCATCACACGTTGGCAATAGAGCTTCACACTTTGGCACGGGAGCGTCACACTTTGGTACTAGAGCGTCACACGTTGGCACTAGAGTGTCACACATTGGCACTAGGGCGTCACACTTTGGCACAAGAGCATCACACTTTGGCACTAGAGCTTTACACTTTGGTAGTAGAGAACCACACTTTGGCACTAGAGCGTCCCACTTTGGCACTAGAGGGTCACATATTGGCACTAGAGTATCACACTTTGGCACTAGAGCGTCACACATTGGCACTAGACCTTTTCACTTTGGCACTAGAGCAGCACACTTTGGCACTAGAGCATCACACTCTGGAACTAGAGCTTCACACGTTGGCACTAGAGCGTCACACTTTGGCACTAGATCTCCAGACTTTGGAACTAAAACGTAACACTTTGGCACTACTGCGCCAGAACTTGTCGCTAGAGCGTCACACTTTGGTACAAGAGCATCACACTTTGGCACTAGAGCGTCACACTTGGGCACTAGAGCGTCACACTTTGGCACTAGAGCTTCACACATTGGCACTAGAGCATCAAACTTTGGCACTAGAGCGTCACATCTTGGCACTAGAGCTTCACACTTTGGCACAAAATTATCACACTTTGGCACTAGAGCTCCACACTTTGGTACTACAACGTCACTCTTTGGCACTAGAGTGTCACACTTTGGCACTAGAGCTTTACACTTTGGCACTAGACCGTTACACTTTGGAAATAGAGCGTCACACGTTGGCAGTAGAGTGTCACACGCTAGCACTGGAGCTTCACACTTTGGCAGTGGAGCGTCACACTTTGGCACTAGAGTGTCACACTTTGGCACTAGAGCATCATACTTTAGCACTAGAGCTTCACACTTTGGCCCTAGAGCGTCACAGTTTGGCACCAGAGCGTTACACTATGGCACTACAGCGTCACACTTTGGTAGTAAAGCTTCACACTTTGGCACTAGAGCGTCACACTTGGGCACTAGAGCCTCACCCGTTGGCACTATAGCGTCACACTTGGGCACTAGAGCGTAAAACGTTGGCATTGGAGCGTCACACTTTGGCACTAGAGCTTCACACTTTGGCAAAAGAGCATCACACTTTGGCACTAGAGCGTCACACTTTGGCACTAGAGCGTCACACTTTGGCACTAGAGCGTCACACTTTGGCACTACAGTGTCACACTTTGGCACTAGAGCGTCATACTTTGGCACTATAGCTTCACACTTTGTCACTAGAGCGTCACACTTTGGCACCAGAGCTTCACACGTTTTCATTAGAGCTTCACACTTTGGCACTAGAGACTCACAATTTGGCACTATATCTTCACACTTTGGCACTAGAGCGTCACACTTTGGCGCTAGAGCATCACACTTTGGCACTATAGCGTCATACTTTGGCACTGGAGCGTCACACTTTGGCGCTAGAGCGTCGCACTTTGGCACTAGAGCATCACACTGTGGCACTAGAACGTCACACTTTGGCATAAGAGCGTCACACTTTGGCACAAAAGCGTCACACATTGGCACTTTAGTGTCACACTTTGGCACTAGAGTATCACACTTTGGCAGTAGAGCGTCACACTTTGGCACTAGAGCTTCATATTTTGGCATTAAAATTTCATGCTTCGGTACTAGAGTGTCACACTCTTGTATTAGAGCTTCACACGTTGGCACTAGAGCGTCACACTTGGGCACTAGAGCTTCAAACTTTGGTACTAGAGCTTCACGCTTTGGCAATAGAGTGTCACACTCAGGCACTAGAGCGTCACAGTTTGGCACTAGAGCGTCACAATTTGGCACTAGAGTGTCACACTTTGGCACTATAGCGTGACACTTTGGCAATAGAGCGTCAATCTTTGGACCTAGAGCGTCACACTTTGGCAGTAGAGCGTCACACTTTGGCACTAGAGCTTTACACATTGGCAGTAGAGCTTCACACATTGGCACTAAAGCGTCACACTTCAGCAATAGAGTGTCACACGTTTGCACTAGACCGTCACACTTTGGCACTAGAGCATCACACTTTGGCACGATAGCATCACACTTTGACACTAGAGCGTCACACTTTGGCACTAGAGCGTCACACTTTGGTACCAGAGTGTCACACTTTGGCTGTATAGCGTGACACTTTGGCACTAGAGCATCACACTTTGGCTTTAGAGCGTCACACTTCGCTACTAGAGCGTCTACGCGATACTAGAGCATCACACTTTGGCACTAGAGTATCACACTTTGGTACTAGAGCGTCATACCCTGGCACTCGAGCTTCACACTTTGGCACTCGAGCTTCACACCCTGGCACTGGAGCGGCACACTTTGGCAATACAGCGTCATACATTAGCACTAGCGCGTCACACTTTGACACTAAAGCGTCACACTTTGGCACTAGAGCGTCATACTTTGGCACTAGAGCGTCACACCTTGGCACTAGAGCATCACACTTTGGCACTAGAGCTCCACACTTTGGCACTAGAGCGTCAGACTTCGGCAATAGAGCATCACACTTTGGCACTATAGATCCGCACTTTGGCACTAGAGCGTCACAATTTGGCACTAGAGCTTCCCACTTTGGCACTAGACCGTCACATTCTGGCACTAGAGCGTCACACTTTGGCACTATAGCTTCACACTTTCGCATTAGTGCGTCATACTTTGGCACTAAAGTATCACACATTGGCACAAGAGCTTCACATTTTGGCACTGGAGCGTCACACTTTGGAACTAGAGCGACACACTTTGGCACAAGAGCGTCACACTTTGGCACTAGAGCGTCACACTTTGGCACTAGAGGATCACACTATGGCACTAGAGATCACACGTTGGCACTAGAGCGTCATGCTTTGGCACTAGAGCGTCACAATTCGGCACTAGACGATCACACTATGGCTTTAGAGATCACACTTTGGCACTAGACCATCACACTTTGGCACTATGGCGTCACACTTTGGCACTAGAGCATCACACCTTGGCACAAGAGCTTCACATTTTGGCAGTAGAGCGTCACACTTTGGCACTAGAGCGTCACACATTGGCACTAGAGCGTCACACTTTGGCACTAGAGCGTCACACTTTGGCACAAGAGCTTCACACTTTGGCACGAGAGCGTCACACTTTGGTACTAGAGCGTCACTTTTTGGCACTAGAGCGTCACACTTTGGCACTAGGGCGTCACATTTTGGCACAAGAGCGTCACACTTTGGTACTAGAGAGTCACACTTTGGCACTAGAGCGTTACACTTTGGCACTAGAGAATCACACTTTGGAACTAGAGCGTCCCTCTTTGGCACTAGAGGGTCACACATTGGCACTAGAGCATCACACTTTGGCACTAGAGCGTCACACTTTGGCACTATACCTTTACACGTTGGCACTAGAACGTCACACTTTGGCACTAGAGCATCACACGTTGGCACTAGAGCTTAACACGTTGGCACTGGAGTGTCACACTTTGGCACTAGAGCTTCAGACTTTGGTACTAGAAATTCACACTTTGGATCTACAGCGCCAGAACCATTCCTAGAGCGTCACACTTTGGCACTAGAGCGTCATACTTTGGCACTAGAGCATCACACTTTGCCACTGGAACGTCACACTTGGGCACTAGAGCATCACATTTTGGCACTAGAGCTTCACACTTTGGCACAAGAGCATCAAACTTTGGCACTAGAGCGTCACATTTTGGCACTAGAGCTTCACACTTTGGCACTGAAGTATCACACTTTGGCACTAGAGCGTCACACTTTGGTACTAGAGTGTCACACTTTCGCACTACAGCTCCACACTTTGGTACTACATCGTCACACTTTGGCACTAGAGCGTCACACGTTGGCAATAGAGTGTCACACGTTGGCACTAGAGCTTCACACTTTGGCACTGTAGCGTCACACTTTGGCACTAGAGCGTCACACTTGGGCACTAGAGCGTCATACATTGGCACTAGAGCGTCACACTTTGGCACTAGAGCGTCACACTTTGGCATCAGAGCGTCACATTTTGGCACTAGAGCGTTATACTCTAGCACTAGAGCGTCACACTTTGGCACTAAAGCTTCATGCTTTGGCACTAGAGCATCACACTTTGGCACTAGAGCCTCACACTTTGGCACTAGAGCCTCACACGTTGGCACTATAGCGTCATACTTGGGCACTAGACCATCAAACATTGGAACTAGAGAATTACACTTTGGCACTAGGGCGTCATACTTTGGCACTAGACCATCACAGTTTGGCACTAGAGCGTCCCACTTCGGCACTAGAGCATCACACTTTGGCACCAGAGCATCACACTTTGGCACTAGAGCGTCAAACTTTTGCACTAGAGCGTCACACATTGGCACTATAACGTCATACTTTGGCATTGGAGCGTCACACTTTGGCTCTAGAGCGTCGCACTTTGGCACTAGCGCATCACACTATGGCACTAGAACATCACACTTTGGCATAAGAGCGTCACACTTTGGCACTAGAGCATCACACGTTTGCACTAGAGCTCCACACATTGGCACTAGAGTGTCACACATTGGCACTAGAGTGTCACACTTTGGCAGTAGAGCATCACATTTTGGCACTATAGCATCACACTTTGGCACTAGAGCTTCATATTTTGGCACTATAACTTCACGCTTTGGTACTATAGTGTCACACTTTGGTATTAGAGCTTCACATGTTGGCACTAGAGCGTCACAATTTGGCACTAGAGCTTCACACTTCAGCACTAAAGCTTCTTGCTTTGGCAATAGAGTGTCACACTCAGGCACTAGAACGTTACACTTTGGCACTAGAGCGTCACACTTTGGCACTAGAGTGTCACACTTTGGAACTATAGGGTCACACTTTGGCACTAGAGCGTCAATCTTTGGACCTAGAGCGTCACACTCTGGCAGTAGAGCGTCACTCTTCGGAACTAGAGCTTTACACGTTGGCAGTAGAGCTTCACACATTGGCACTAAAGCGTCACACTTCAGCAATAGAGTGTCACACTTAGGCACTAGAGCTTCACACGTTGGCACTGGAGCATCACACTTTGGCACTAGAGCATCACACTTTGGCACCAGAGCGTATCACTTTGACACTAGAGCGTCATACTTTGGCACTAGAGCGTCACACTTCGGTAGCAGAGCGTCACACGTTGGCACTAAAACGTCACACTTTGGCACTAGAGCATCACACTTTGGCTTTAGAGTGTCACACTTCGGTACTAGAGCGTCACACATTGGCACTAGAGCGTTTAAGTGATACTAGAGCATCACACTTTGGCACGAAAGTATCACACTTTGGTACTAGAGCGTCATACCCTGGCACTAGAGCTTCACACCTTGGCACTAGAGCGGCACACGTTGGAACTAGAGCGTCACACTTTGGCACTAGTGCGTCTCACTTTGGCAATAAAGCGTCACACTTCGGCACTAGAGTGTCATAATTTGGCACTAGAGCGTCACACCGTGGCACTAGAGCACCACACTTTGGCACTAGAGCTCCACACTTTGTCACTGGAGTGTCACACTTTGGCACTAGAGCGTCACACTTTGGCAATAGAGCATCACACTTCCGCACTAAAGATCCACACTTTGGCACTAGAGCGTCACACTTTGGCACTATAGCATCACACTCTGGCACTATAGCGTCACACTTTGGTACTAGAGCGTCACACTTTGGCACTAGAGCGTCACACTTTGGCACTAGAGCTTCACACTTTGGCACTAGAGCGTCACACTATGGCACTAGAGCTTCACGCCTTTTTAATAGACCTTCACACTTTGGCACTAGAGCGTCACACTTTGGGACTAGAGCTTCACTCTTTGGCACCAGAGGATCACATTTTGGCATTAGAGCGTCACACGTTGGCACTAGCGCATCACACTTTGGTACTAGAGCTCCACACATCAGCTAGAGCGTCACACTTTGGCACTAGAGCGTCACACGTTAACACTAGAGAGTCACACGTTGGCACTAGAGCCTCACACTTTGGCACTAGAGCTTCACATTTTGGCACTAGAACGTCACACGCTTGTACTAAAGCGTCATACTTTGGCACGAGAGCTTCACACTTTGGCACTAGAGCGTCACACTTTGGTACCAGAGCTTCTCATGTCAGCACCAGAGCTTCATGCTTTGGCACTAGTGTGTCACACTTTGGCACTATAGCGTCACACTTTGGCACTAGAGTGTCACACGTTGGCACTAGAGCGTCACATGTTGGCACCAGAGCCTCACACTTTGGCACTAGCGCTTCACATTTTGGCACTAGAATGTCACACTTTGGTACTAGAGCGTCACACTTTAATACTAGGGATTCACACTTTTGCACTAGAGCGTCATACTTTTGTACCAGAGCTTCTCACGTCAGCACTCGAGCTTCACGCTTTGGCACTAGTGTGTCACAATTTGCCACTAGAGCGGCACACTTTGGCACTAGAGTGTCACACTTTGGCACTAGAGCGTCATACATTGGCACTAGAGCTTCACAATTTAAAACTACAGCGTCACACTTTGGTACTAGAGCTTCACACTTTGGCACAAGAGCGTCCCACTTTGGCACTAGAGTGTCACACTTTAGCAGTAGAGCATCACACTTTGGCACTAGAGCGTCACGCTTCGGTACTAGAGCATCACACTTTGGCACTATATCTCCACACTTTGTCACTAGAGCATCAAACTTTGACACTAGAGCATAACACGTTGGCACTAGAGCATCACACATTGGCACTAGAGCTCCACACTTTGGCACTATAGCTACACACTTTGGCACTAGAGTGTCACACTTTGGCACTATAGCGTTGCACTTTGGCACTAGAGAGCCAGACTTTGGCACTAGAGCGTCACACTTTGGCACTAGAGTGTCCAACTTTGGCACTAGAGCATCACATTTTGGAATTAAAGCGTCACACTTTGGCACTAGAGCATCACACTTTGGTACTAGAGCTCCACACATTGGCACTAGAGCGTCACAGTTTGGCACTAGAGCGTCACACTGTGGCACTAGAGCTTCACATTTTGGCCATAGAACGTCACATTTTGGTACTAGAGTGTCATACTTCGGCACTACAGCTTCACACTTTTGCACTAGAGCGTCACACTTCGGCACCAGAGCTTCACGCTTCAGCACTAGAGCTTCACGATTTGGCACTAGTGTGTCACACATTGGCACTAGAGCGTCACACTTTGGCACTGGAGTGTCACACGTTGGCACTAGAGGGTCACACTTTGGCACTAGAGCTTCACACTTCAGCACTAGAGCTTCACGTTTCGGTAGTAGAGCATCATTCTTCGGCACTAGAGCGTCACACTTTGCCACATGAGCGGCACACTTTGGCACTAGAGTGTCACACTGTGGCACTAGAGCGTCACACTTTGGCAGTAGAAAGCACACTTCAAAACTAGAGCGTCACACTTTGGTACTAGAGCGTCACACTTTGGCAGTAGAGCGTCACCCTTTGGCACTGGAGCGTCACACTTTGGCACTAGAGCATCACACTTTGGCACTAAAGCGTCACACTTCAGCAATAGAGCATCACACTTTGGCACTAGAGCTCCACACTTTGTGACTAGAGCGTCACACTCTCGCATTAGAGCGTCACACGTTGGCACTAGAGCATCATACTTTGGCACTACAGCTACACACTTTGGCACTAGAGTGTTACACTTTGGCACTAGAGCGTCATACTTTGGTACTAGATTGTCATACTTTGGCACTAGAGCATCACACTTTGGCACCTGAGCGTCACACTTTGGCACTAGAGCATCACACTTTGGCATGAGAGCGTCACACTTTGGCACTAGAGCATCACACTTTGGTTCTAGAGCTCCACACATTGGCACTATAGCGTCACACTATGGCACTAGGGCGTCACACGTTGCCATTAGTGTATCACACTTTGGCACTAGAACGTCACACTTTGGCAATAGAGCTTCACATTTTGGCACTAGAAATTCACACTTTGGTACTAGAGCGTCACCCTTTGGCACTAAAGCTGCAACTAAGGCACAACTAGGGTGCAAGAAGGGTGCCAGTAGGGCGCAAGTAGGGTGCGATAAGGGCTTAAATAGGGTGCAACTAGATGCAACTAGGGTGCAATTAGGACACAACTAGGTTGTGACTAGGGCGCGACTAGGGCGCGACTAGGGCGCAACTAGGGCGCAACAAGGGCGCAACTAGGGCGCAACTAGGGTGCAACTAGGGCGCAACTAGGGGGCAACTAGAACGCAACTAGGGCGCAACTAGGGCGCAAGTAGGGCGCAAGTAGGGTACAGGTAGGGCGCAACTACGGCACAAGTGGGGAACAACTAGGGCGTAGCAAGGGCACAACTAGGGGGCAACTTTAGGGCAACGAGGTCGCAACAAGGGCGCAATGAGGGCGCAACAAGGGTGCAACAAGGGCTCAACTAGGGTGCTGCTAGGGTGCAACTAGGGCGCAACTATGGCGCAACTAGGGTGCAACTAGGTAGCAACTAGGGCGCAACTAAGGGGAAACTTGGGCGTAACTAGGGTGCAACTAAGGCACAACCAAGGCGAAACCAAAGCGTAACTACGGCGCAACTACGCCGCAAGTAGGGCACAAGTAGGATGCAGCTAAGGTGTAACTAGGGTAGAACCAGGGCGTAGCTAGTGCCCAACTGAGGCGCAACTAGGGCGAGAGCAGGGCGCAAGTAGGGCGCAAATAGGGTGCAACTAGGGCACAACTAGGGCGCAACTAGGGCGCAACTAGGGCGCAACTAGGACGCAAGTAGGGCCCAACTAGGGCGCAGCTAGGGCACATCTAGGGCGCAACTAGGGCGCAACTAGGGCGCAACCAGGGCGCAACTAGGACGCAACTAGGGCACAACTAGGGTGCAACTAGGGCGCAACTAGGGCACAACTAGGGCGCAACTAGGGCGCAACTAGGGCGTAACTAGGGCGCAACTAGGGCGCAACTAGGGCGTAACTAGGGCGCAACTAGGGCGCAACTAGGACGCAAGTAGGGCCCAACTAGGGCGCAGCTAGGGCGCATCTAGGGCGCAACTAGGGCGCAACTAGGGCGCAACCAGGGCGCAACTAGGACGCAACTAGGGCACAACTAGGGTGCAACTAGGGCGCAACTAGGGTACTACTAGGGTGCAACTAGGGCACAACTAAGGTGCAAATAGGGCGCGACTAGGGCGCGACTAGGGCACGACTTGGGCGCAACTAGGGCGCAACAAGGGTGCAACTAAGACGCAACTAGGGCGCAACTAGGGCGCAATTAGGACGCAACTGGGGGCAACTAGGGCGTAGCTAGTGCCCAACAGAGGCGCAACTAGGGCGCAAATAGGGCGCCAGTAGGGTGCGCTACTATGGCGGAACTAAGGCGCTACTAGGGCGCAACTAGGGCGCACTAATGGCGCAACTGGGGGCATCTAGGTCGCAACTAGGGCACAACTTGGGCGCAACTAGGGCGCTACTATGGCACAACCAGGGCGCAACTAGGGTGCAACCATGGCGCACATAGGGTGCAACTATGGCGCAACTAGGGCGAAACTAAGGTGCAACTAAGGTGCAAATAGGGCACAAGTAGGACGCAACTAGGACACAACTACGGTACAACTAGGGCGTAGCTAGTGTCCAACTGAGGCGCAATTAGGGCGCAAGTAGGGTGCAAGTAGGGCGCAAGTTGGGTGCAAGTAGGGCGCAAGTTCGCACCACTCCGCAACCAGTTGGCACCACTCCGCAACCTGGGCGCACCACTCCACAACAATTTCGCACCACTCCGCAACCAGTTTGCACCATTCCGCAACCAGTTGCACCGCTCCGCAACTTGTTCGCACCACTCCGCAACCAGTTTTCACAACTCCGCAAACAGTCCGCACCACTATGCAACCAGTTCGTACCACTCCGCAACCAGTTCGCATCACTCCGCAACCAATGGACACGACTCCGAAACCAGTTCGCACCGCTCCGCAACCAGTTCGCAACACTCCGCATCCAGTTCGCACCATTCCGCAACCAGTTTAAACCACTCCGCAACCAGTTTGCACTACTCCGCAACCAGTTTGCACCACTCCGCAACCAGTTCGCACCACTCTGCAACCAGTTCGCACCAATCCGCAACCTGTTCGCACCTCTCCACAACCATTGTGCACCACTCCACAACCAGTTTGCACCATTCCGCAACCAGTTCGCACCACTCCGCAACCAGTTTGCACCATTCCGCAACCAGTTCGCACCACTCCGCAACCAGTTCGCACCAGATCGCAACCAGTTCGCACCACTCCTCAACCAGTTCGCACCACTCCGCATTGAGTTCGCACCACTCCGCAACCAGTTCGCACCAGATCGCAACCAGTTCGCACCACTCCTCAACCAGTTCGCACCACTCCGCATTGAGTTCGCACCACTCCGCAACCAGTTCGCACCAGATCGCAACCAGTTCGCACCACTCCTCAACCAGTTCGCACCACTCCGCATTGAGTTCGCACCACTCCGCAACCAGTTCGCACCAGATCGCAACCAGTTCGCACCACTCCTCAACCAGTTCGCACCACTCCGCATTGAGTTCGCACCACTCCGCAACCAGTTCGCACCAGATCGCAACCAGTTCGCACCACTCCTCAACCAGTTCGCACCACTCCGCATTGAGTTCGCACCACTCCGCAACCAGTTCGCACCAGATCGCAACCAGTTCGCACCACTCCTCAACCAGTTCGCACCACTCCGCATTGAGTTCGCACCACTCCGCAACCAGTTCGCACCAGATCGCAACCAGTTCGCACCACTCCTCAACCAGTTCGCACCACTCCGCATTGAGTTCGCACCACTCCGCAACCAGTTCGCACCCCTCCGCAACCAGTTTGCACCACTCCGCAACCTGTTCGCACCACTCCGCAACAAGTTCGCACCACTCCGCAAACAGTCCACACCACTCCTCAACCAGTTCGCACCACTCCGCATCGAGTTCGCACCACTCCGCAACCAGTTCGCACCACTGCGCAACCAGTTCACACCACTCCGCAACCAGTTCGTACCACTCCGCAACCTGTTCGCACCACTCCACAACCATTTCGCACCACTCAGCAACCGGTTTGCACAACTCGGCAACCAGTTTGCACTACTCCGCAACCTGTTTGCACCACTCCGCAACCAGTTCGCATCACTCCGCAACCAGTTCGCACCATTCCGCAACCGGTTCGCACCATTCCGCAACCAGTTCACACCACTCCGCAACCAGTTCACACCACTCCGCAACCTGTTCGCACCACTCTGCAACCAGTTTGCACCATTCCGCAAACAGTTTGCACCATTCCGCAACCAGTTTGCACCACTCCGCAACCAGTTCGTATCACTGCGTAACCAGTTCCCACCACTCCGCAACCAGTTCGCACCACTCAGCAACCAGTTTGCACCTCTCCGCAACCAGTTCGCACCACTCCGCAACCAGTTTGCACCACTCCGCAACCAGTTTGCACCACTCTGCAACCAGTTTGCACCACTCTGCAACGAGTTTGCACCGCTCCGCAACCAGTTCGGACCACTCCGCGACCAGTTTGCACCACTCTGCAACGAGTTTGCACCGCTCCGCAACCAGTTCGGACCACTCCGCGACCAGTTTGCACCACTCTGCAACGAGTTTGCACCGCTCCGCAACCAGTTCGGACCACTCCGCGACCAGTTTGCACCACTCTGCAACGAGTTTGCACCGCTCCGCAACCAGTTCGGACCACTCCGCGACCAGTTTGCACCACTCTGCAACGAGTTTGCACCGCTCCGCAACCAGTTCGGACCACTCCGCGACCAGTTTGCACCACTCTGCAACGAGTTTGCACCGCTCCGCAACCAGTTCGGACCACTCCGCGACCAGTTTGCACCACTCTGCAACGAGTTTGCACCGCTCCGCAACCAGTTCGGACCACTCCGCGACCAGTTTGCACCACTCTGCAACGAGTTTGCACCGCTCCGCAACCAGTTCGGACCACTCCGCGACCAGTTTGCACCACTCTGCAACGAGTTTGCACCGCTCCGCAACCAGTTCGGACCACTCCGCGACCAGTTTGCACCACTCTGCAACGAGTTTGCACCGCTCCGCAACCAGTTCGGACCACTCCGCGACCAGTTTGCACCACTCTGCAACGAGTTTGCACCGCTCCGCAACCAGTTCGGACCACTCCGCGACCAGTTTGCACCACTCTGCAACGAGTTTGCACCGCTCCGCAACCAGTTCGGACCACTCCGCGACCAGTTTGCACCACTCTGCAACGAGTTTGCACCGCTCCGCAACCAGTTCGGACCACTCCGCGACCAGTTTGCACCACTCTGCAACGAGTTTGCACCGCTCCGCAACCAGTTCGGACCACTCCGCGACCAGTTTGCACCACTCTGCAACGAGTTTGCACCGCTCCGCAACCAGTTCGGACCACTCCGCGACCAGTTTGCACCACTCTGCAACGAGTTTGCACCGCTCCGCAACCAGTTCGGACCACTCCGCGACCAGTTTGCACCACTCTGCAACGAGTTTGCACCGCTCCGCAACCAGTTCGGACCACTCCGCGACCAGTTTGCACCACTCTGCAACGAGTTTGCACCGCTCCGCAACCAGTTCGGACCACTCCGCGACCAGTTTGCACCACTCTGCAACGAGTTTGCACCGCTCCGCAACCAGTTCGGACCACTCCGCGACCAGTTTGCACCACTCTGCAACGAGTTTGCACCGCTCCGCAACCAGTTCGGACCACTCCGCGACCAGTTTGCACCACTCTGCAACGAGTTTGCACCGCTCCGCAACCAGTTCGGACCACTCCGCGACCAGTTTGCACCACTCTGCAACGAGTTTGCACCGCTCCGCAACCAGTTCGGACCACTCCGCGACCAGTTTGCACCACTCTGCAACGAGTTTGCACCGCTCCGCAACCAGTTCGGACCACTCCGCGACCAGTTTGCACCACTCTGCAACGAGTTTGCACCGCTCCGCAACCAGTTCGGACCACTCCGCGACCAGTTTGCACCACTCTGCAACGAGTTTGCACCGCTCCGCAACCAGTTCGGACCACTCCGCGACCAGTTTGCACCACTCTGCAACGAGTTTGCACCGCTCCGCAACCAGTTCGGACCACTCCGCGACCAGTTTGCACCACTCTGCAACGAGTTTGCACCGCTCCGCAACCAGTTCGGACCACTCCGCGACCAGTTTGCACCACTCTGCAACGAGTTTGCACCGCTCCGCAACCAGTTCGGACCACTCCGCGACCAGTTTGCACCACTCTGCAACGAGTTTGCACCGCTCCGCAACCAGTTCGGACCACTCCGCGACCAGTTTGCACCACTCTGCAACGAGTTTGCACCGCTCCGCAACCAGTTCGGACCACTCCGCGACCAGTTTGCACCACTCTGCAACGAGTTTGCACCGCTCCGCAACCAGTTCGGACCACTCCGCGACCAGTTTGCACCACTCTGCAACGAGTTTGCACCGCTCCGCAACCAGTTCGGACCACTCCGCGACCAGTTTGCACCACTCTGCAACGAGTTTGCACCGCTCCGCAACCAGTTCGGACCACTCCGCGACCAGTTTGCACCACTCTGCAACGAGTTTGCACCGCTCCGCAACCAGTTCGGACCACTCCGCGACCAGTTTGCACCACTCTGCAACGAGTTTGCACCGCTCCGCAACCAGTTCGGACCACTCCGCGACCAGTTTGCACCACTCTGCAACGAGTTTGCACCGCTCCGCAACCAGTTCGGACCACTCCGCGACCAGTTTGCACCACTCTGCAACGAGTTTGCACCGCTCCGCAACCAGTTCGGACCACTCCGCGACCAGTTTGCACCACTCTGCAACGAGTTTGCACCGCTCCGCAACCAGTTCGGACCACTCCGCGACCAGTTTGCACCACTCTGCAACGAGTTTGCACCGCTCCGCAACCAGTTCGGACCACTCCGCGACCAGTTTGCACCACTCTGCAACGAGTTTGCACCGCTCCGCAACCAGTTCGGACCACTCCGCGACCAGTTTGCACCACTCTGCAACGAGTTTGCACCGCTCCGCAACCAGTTCGGACCACTCCGCGACCAGTTTGCACCACTCTGCAACGAGTTTGCACCGCTCCGCAACCAGTTCGGACCACTCCGCGACCAGTTTGCACCACTCTGCAACGAGTTTGCACCGCTCCGCAACCAGTTCGGACCACTCCGCGACCAGTTTGCACCACTCTGCAACGAGTTTGCACCGCTCCGCAACCAGTTCGGACCACTCCGCGACCAGTTTGCACCACTCTGCAACGAGTTTGCACCGCTCCGCAACCAGTTCGGACCACTCCGCGACCAGTTTGCACCACTCTGCAACGAGTTTGCACCGCTCCGCAACCAGTTCGGACCACTCCGCGACCAGTTTGCACCACTCTGCAACGAGTTTGCACCGCTCCGCAACCAGTTCGGACCACTCCGCGACCAGTTTGCACCACTCTGCAACGAGTTTGCACCGCTCCGCAACCAGTTCGGACCACTCCGCGACCAGTTTGCACCACTCTGCAACGAGTTTGCACCGCTCCGCAACCAGTTCGGACCACTCCGCGACCAGTTTGCACCACTCTGCAACGAGTTTGCACCGCTCCGCAACCAGTTCGGACCACTCCGCGACCAGTTTGCACCACTCTGCAACGAGTTTGCACCGCTCCGCAACCAGTTCGGACCACTCCGCGACCAGTTTGCACCACTCTGCAACGAGTTTGCACCGCTCCGCAACCAGTTCGGACCACTCCGCGACCAGTTTGCACCACTCTGCAACGAGTTTGCACCGCTCCGCAACCAGTTCGGACCACTCCGCGACCAGTTTGCACCACTCTGCAACGAGTTTGCACCGCTCCGCAACCAGTTCGGACCACTCCGCGACCAGTTTGCACCACTCTGCAACGAGTTTGCACCGCTCCGCAACCAGTTCGGACCACTCCGCGACCAGTTTGCACCACTCTGCAACGAGTTTGCACCGCTCCGCAACCAGTTCGGACCACTCCGCGACCAGTTTGCACCACTCTGCAACGAGTTTGCACCGCTCCGCAACCAGTTCGGACCACTCCGCGACCAGTTTGCACCACTCTGCAACGAGTTTGCACCGCTCCGCAACCAGTTCGGACCACTCCGCGACCAGTTTGCACCACTCTGCAACGAGTTTGCACCGCTCCGCAACCAGTTCGGACCACTCCGCGACCAGTTTGCACCACTCTGCAACGAGTTTGCACCGCTCCGCAACCAGTTCGGACCACTCCGCGACCAGTTTGCACCACTCTGCAACGAGTTTGCACCGCTCCGCAACCAGTTCGGACCACTCCGCGACCAGTTTGCACCACTCTGCAACGAGTTTGCACCGCTCCGCAACCAGTTCGGACCACTCCGCGACCAGTTTGCACCACTCTGCAACGAGTTTGCACCGCTCCGCAACCAGTTCGGACCACTCCGCGACCAGTTTGCACCACTCTGCAACGAGTTTGCACCGCTCCGCAACCAGTTCGGACCACTCCGCGACCAGTTTGCACCACTCTGCAACGAGTTTGCACCGCTCCGCAACCAGTTCGGACCACTCCGCGACCAGTTTGCACCACTCTGCAACGAGTTTGCACCGCTCCGCAACCAGTTCGGACCACTCCGCGACCAGTTTGCACCACTCTGCAACGAGTTTGCACCGCTCCGCAACCAGTTCGGACCACTCCGCGACCAGTTTGCACCACTCTGCAACGAGTTTGCACCGCTCCGCAACCAGTTCGGACCACTCCGCGACCAGTTTGCACCACTCTGCAACGAGTTTGCACCGCTCCGCAACCAGTTCGGACCACTCCGCGACCAGTTTGCACCACTCTGCAACGAGTTTGCACCGCTCCGCAACCAGTTCGGACCACTCCGCGACCAGTTTGCACCACTCTGCAACGAGTTTGCACCGCTCCGCAACCAGTTCGGACCACTCCGCGACCAGTTTGCACCACTCTGCAACGAGTTTGCACCGCTCCGCAACCAGTTCGGACCACTCCGCGACCAGTTTGCACCACTCTGCAACGAGTTTGCACCGCTCCGCAACCAGTTCGGACCACTCCGCGACCAGTTTGCACCACTCTGCAACGAGTTTGCACCGCTCCGCAACCAGTTCGGACCACTCCGCGACCAGTTTGCACCACTCGGCAACCAGTTTGCACCCCTCCGCAACCAGTTGGCACCACTCCGGAACCAGTTCGCACCACTGTGCAACCAGTTCGCACCACTGCTCAACCAGTTTGCACCACTCGGCAACAGTCCGCACCACTCCGCAACCAGTCCGCACAATTCCGCAACCAGTTCACATCACTCTGCAACCAGTTCGCACCACTCCGCAACCAGTTCGCACCATTCCACAACCAGTTCGCAGAACTCCGCAACCAGTTTGCACCACTCCTCAACCAGGTTGCACCACTCCCCAACCAGTTGGCACCACTCTGCAACCCATTCGCACCACTCCGCAACCAGCTCGCACCACTCTGCAACCAGTTCGCACCAGTCCGCAACCAGTTCGCCCCACTCCGCAACCAGTTCGTCCCACTCTGCAACCAGTTCGGACCACGCCACACCAGTTCACACCACTCCGCAACCAGTTCCCACCAATCCGCAACCAGTTCCCACCACTCTGCAACCAGTTCGTTCCACTCCGCAACCAGTTTGCACAACGCCGCAACCAGTTCACACCACTCCGCAGCCAGTTCGCACCACTCCGAAACCAGTTCAGACCACTCCGCAACCAGTTCACACCACTCCGCAACCAGTTCACATGATTTCGCAACCAGTTCCCACCACTCCGCAACCTGTTTGCACCACTTCGCAACCAGTTTACACCATTCCGCAACCAGTTTGCATCATTCCGCAACCAATATGCACCACTCCGCAACCTGTTCGCACCACTCCACAACCAGTTTGCACCACTCCGCAAACAGTCCACACCACTCCGCAACCAGTTCGCACCACTGCGCATCGAGTTCGCACCACTCCGCAACCAGTTCGCACCACTGCGCAACCCGTTCGCACCACTCTGCAACCAGTTCGCACCACTCCGCACCCAGTTGGCACCACTCCGCAACCAGTTCGCACCACTGCGCATCGAGTTCGCACCACTCCGCAACCAGCTCGCATCACTCTGCAACCAGTTCGCACCATTCCGCAACCTGTTTGCACGACTCGGCAACCAGTTCGCACCACTCCGCACCCAGTTGGCACCACTCCGCAACCAGTTCGCACCACTGCGCATCGAGTTCGCACCACTCCGCAACCAGCTCGCATCACTCTGCAACCAGTTCGCACCATTCCGCAACCTGTTTGCACGACTCGGCAACCAGTTCGCACCACTCCGCACCCAGTTGGCACCACTCCGCAACCAGTTCGCACCACTGCGCATCGAGTTCGCACCACTCCGCAACCAGCTCGCATCACTCTGCAACCAGTTCGCACCATTCCGCAACCTGTTTGCACGACTCGGCAACCAGTTCGCACCACTCCGCACCCAGTTGGCACCACTCCGCAACCAGTTCGCACCACTGCGCATCGAGTTCGCACCACTCCGCAACCAGCTCGCATCACTCTGCAACCAGTTCGCACCATTCCGCAACCTGTTTGCACGACTCGGCAACCAGTTCGCACCACTCCGCACCCAGTTGGCACCACTCCGCAACCAGTTCGCACCACTGCGCATCGAGTTCGCACCACTCCGCAACCAGCTCGCATCACTCTGCAACCAGTTCGCACCATTCCGCAACCTGTTTGCACGACTCGGCAACCAGTTCGCACCACTCCGCACCCAGTTGGCACCACTCCGCAACCAGTTCGCACCACTGCGCATCGAGTTCGCACCACTCCGCAACCAGCTCGCATCACTCTGCAACCAGTTCGCACCATTCCGCAACCTGTTTGCACGACTCGGCAACCAGTTCGCACCACTCCGCACCCAGTTGGCACCACTCCGCAACCAGTTCGCACCACTGCGCATCGAGTTCGCACCACTCCGCAACCAGCTCGCATCACTCTGCAACCAGTTCGCACCATTCCGCAACCTGTTTGCACGACTCGGCAACCAGTTCGCACCACTCCGCACCCAGTTGGCACCACTCCGCAACCAGTTCGCACCACTGCGCATCGAGTTCGCACCACTCCGCAACCAGCTCGCATCACTCTGCAACCAGTTCGCACCATTCCGCAACCTGTTTGCACGACTCGGCAACCAGTTCGCACCACTCCGCACCCAGTTGGCACCACTCCGCAACCAGTTCGCACCACTGCGCATCGAGTTCGCACCACTCCGCAACCAGCTCGCATCACTCTGCAACCAGTTCGCACCATTCCGCAACCTGTTTGCACGACTCGGCAACCAGTTCGCACCACTCCGCACCCAGTTGGCACCACTCCGCAACCAGTTCGCACCACTGCGCATCGAGTTCGCACCACTCCGCAACCAGCTCGCATCACTCTGCAACCAGTTCGCACCATTCCGCAACCTGTTTGCACGACTCGGCAACCAGTTCGCACCACTCCGCACCCAGTTGGCACCACTCCGCAACCAGTTCGCACCACTGCGCATCCAGTTCGCACCACTCCGCAACCAATTTGCACCATTCCGCAACCAGTTGGCACCACTCGGCAACCAGTTCGCACCTCTCCACAACCAGTTCGCACCAGTCTGCAACCAGGTCGCACCACTCGGCAACAAGTTTGCACCACTCCGCAACCAGTTCGCACCACTTTGCAACCTCTTCGCACCACTCTGCAACCAGTTCGCAACATTCTGCAACCAGTTTGCACCATTTCGCAACCAGTTTGCACCACTCCGCAACGAGTTGCACACTCCGCAACCAGTTTGCACCACTCAGTAAACAGTCCGCACCACTATGCAACCAGGTCACACCACTCCGCAACAAGTTTGCACCACTCCGCAGCCAGTTCGCACCACTCCGCAACCAAATCGCACCACTCCGCAACCAGTTTGCACCACTCCGCAACCAGTTCGCACCACTCCGCAACCAGTTCGCACCACTCTGCAACCAGTT
>SZWC01000141.1:469915-515787 GCA_023375785.1 Penium margaritaceum | reverse complement strand
CCAGTTCGCACCACTCCGCAACCAGTTCACACCACTCCGAAACCAGTTCGGACCACTCCGCAGCCAGTTCGCACCACTCCGCAACCAGTTCACACGATTCCGCAACCAGTTCGCACCACTCCGCAACCTGTTCGCACCACTCCGGAACCAGTTTGCACCATTCGGCAACCAGTTTGCATCATTCCGCAACCAATCTGCACCACTCCGCAACCTGTTCGCACCACTCCACAACCAGTTCGCACCACTCCGCAAACAGTCCACACCACTCCGCAACCAGTTCGCACCACTCCGCATCGAGTTCGAACCATTCCGCAACCACTTCGCACCACTGCGCAACCAGTTCGCACCATTCTGCAACCAGTTCATACCACTCCGCAACCTGTTCGCACCACTCCACAACCATTTCGCACCACTCCGCAACCGGTTTGCACAATTCCGCAACCAGTTTGCACCACTCCGCAACCTGTTCGCACCACTCCGCAACCAGTTCGCACCATTCCGCAACCAGTTCGCACCACTCCGCAACCAGTTTGCACCACTCCGCAACCAGTTCGCACCACTCCGCAACCAGTTTGCACCACTCCGCAACCAGTTCGCACCACTCTGCAACCAGTTCGTACCACTCCGCAACCAGTTTGCACAACGCCGCAACCAGTTCGCACCACTCCGCAACCAGTTTGCACCACTCCGCACCCAGTTCGCACCACTCCGCAACCAGTTCGCACCATTCCGCAACCAGTTCGCACCACTCCCCAACCAGTTCCCAGCACTCTGGAACCAGTTTGCACCACTCCGCAACCAGTTCGCACCACTCTGCAACCAGTTCGTACCACTCCGCAACCAGTTTGCACAACGCCGCAACCAGTTCGCACCACTCCGCAACCAGTTTGCACCACTCCGCACCCAGTTCGCACCACTCCGCAACCAGTTCGCACCATTCCGCAACCAGTTCGCACCACTCCCCAACCAGTTCCCAGCACTCTGGAACCAGTTTGCACCACTCCGCAACCAGTTCGCACCACTCTGCAACCAGTTCGTACCACTCCGCAACCAGTTTGCACAACGCCGCAACCAGTTCGCACCACTCCGCAACCAGTTTGCACCACTCCGCACCCAGTTCGCACCACTCCGCAACCAGTTCGCACCATTCCGCAACCAGTTCGCACCACTCCCCAACCAGTTCCCAGCACTCTGGAACCAGTTTGCACCACTCCGCAACCAGTTCGCACCACTCTGCAACCAGTTCGTACCACTCCGCAACCAGTTTGCACAACGCCGCAACCAGTTCGCACCACTCCGCAACCAGTTTGCACCACTCCGCACCCAGTTCGCACCACTCCGCAACCAGTTCGCACCATTCCGCAACCAGTTCGCACCACTCCCCAACCAGTTCCCAGCACTCTGGAACCAGTTTGCACCACTCCGCAACCAGTTCGCACCACTCTGCAACCAGTTCGTACCACTCCGCAACCAGTTTGCACAACGCCGCAACCAGTTCGCACCACTCCGCAACCAGTTTGCACCACTCCGCACCCAGTTCGCACCACTCCGCAACCAGTTCGCACCATTCCGCAACCAGTTCGCACCACTCCCCAACCAGTTCCCAGCACTCTGGAACCAGTTTGCACCACTCCGCAACCAGTTCGCACCACTCTGCAACCAGTTCGTACCACTCCGCAACCAGTTTGCACAACGCCGCAACCAGTTCGCACCACTCCGCAACCAGTTTGCACCACTCCGCACCCAGTTCGCACCACTCCGCAACCAGTTCGCACCATTCCGCAACCAGTTCGCACCACTCCCCAACCAGTTCCCAGCACTCTGGAACCAGTTTGCACCACTCCGCAACCAGTTCGCACCACTCTGCAACCAGTTCGTACCACTCCGCAACCAGTTTGCACAACGCCGCAACCAGTTCGCACCACTCCGCAACCAGTTTGCACCACTCCGCACCCAGTTCGCACCACTCCGCAACCAGTTCGCACCATTCCGCAACCAGTTCGCACCACTCCCCAACCAGTTCCCAGCACTCTGGAACCAGTTTGCACCACTCCGCAACCAGTTCGCACCACTCTGCAACCAGTTCGTACCACTCCGCAACCAGTTTGCACAACGCCGCAACCAGTTCGCACCACTCCGCAACCAGTTTGCACCACTCCGCACCCAGTTCGCACCACTCCGCAACCAGTTCGCACCACGCCGCAACCAATTCGCACCACTCCACAACCAGTTCGCACCACTCCACAACCAATTCGCACCACTCCGCAACCAGTTGGCACCACTCTGCAACCAGTTCGCACCACACTGCAACCAGTTCGCACCACTCCGCAACCAGTTCGCCCCACTCAGCAACATGTTCGCCCCACTCCGCAACCAGTTCGCACCACGCCACACCAGTTCACACCACTCCGTAACCAGTTCGTGTCAGAAAAATATTCGAGGAGCACACGGTGACCAAACTATTTCTCTCTTACCCCCACCTGTTACCATCTGTCCCCCTCTCGTCTCCGGAGTCTGGTCGCCGGAATATCCCATATACCCTCCTCGGAGGGAGCTCACCTCCCGCGGATGACGCGCCCAACGAGTTGGGCGGCTCTACCAACCGTGCCTCCGCAATCCCGCCGACCAAACGGCCATGCCCGCCACGATACCGTACAACGGATCAAGCGGGATGCAATAACGTGGCTGGACAGGCGACGCGCCTCGGTCCTCGAAAGAAGACAAACAATGAAGCAAGCACGACCAAGAGCAACAAGACCAACAAGGCAGCCTCGGCCCTTCACGAAGAGACGAAGGGCCCCCAACGACAACTTCTCGTGCGGAGCCGCTTCGCGTCTCCGCACAAAGCAGCAGCAGCAGCAGCACGTTGGATGCGGCTGCACGCGTGGCACCGCCTCCCTTAGTTGGGGAACTTGCCCTAGCACTAGAACCTAGGACCAAAGGCGTACAGGGTCTGCTTCTATTTAGGCTAGTCTGATGTTCTGTGTTTCTTGCCTCAGTCATATCAATCATCATTCCTTCCATCACTTCCGCTATCGCCTCCGTTCTACTTTTCCTTCACTTGATGGCTGCCTCTTTCCCATCGCTTCCGCTCCGTGTCCAGCTTCTCGCATTTTCCTAACATGGTATCGAGCTGCTAACGATCCTTCCCTGTTTCACCCACCCACCCACCCTTTTTTGCCCTTCAAGCTTCGTTTCGCTTCCTCCTTCTCTCGCTTGCGGGCGGCTGTCCATATGGCAACCCTGTGTCTGCTCTGATACCCTTGTCCTTTCCTCCAATTCTCGGCGGACCCACTCTGGGCGCCATGGCCCTCTTCACGGAAGCGCCAGTGGCTCCATGACTTTTACGCCGGACGCATCTCGGGCCCCCCGCCAACGCCGTCACCTCCCTCATCAGAAGACCTCCTTCATCGCCTTCCGTTCCGAGAACCTCCTGCACCACCTCCACCAATCGCAACCGTACCCCTCTACTATGCACCGCCGCTCTCCCCTGCTGAGCCCTCTCTGACCATGACCTCCGCCACCACACCCTCCTCACCACCCATAGCTCACCCGCCTCTTCCTCCTTACTCGGATCCAGCCCCATCTCCGACTCCACCAACGCCTCCAACTCCCCCTTCAGCTCCTCCGGCACCTCCAGCTCCACCAACGCCTCAAACTCCCCCTCCAGCTCCACCAGCACCTCCCGCTCCTCCTCCAGTGCCTTCCTCACCCTCCGTCTCCACATCCCCAGCCTCGTCATCGTTTCTCCCTGACTCATCCCCTGCTCTCATTCCGCCACGCACTACGCTTCCTTAGTGCCCCGTTCCCCCTGGCTTCCTGCTTTCTCCAACTACGGCACTCACTCTCCCAACCCAAGCTACTTGTCTCCAAAGCTGATCTCCGGATCTCTCACCTGGGGATGACCTGCTCCATCTCCTCTGAGTCGCCCCCCGGCCCTTCTCCGCTCCCATCAACCACACCTGCAGTTTCCCTCCACCCAGTCCAGTCAGCCAGGACTATCTCAACATCAAACTCTCTCCCTCACTGTGCTCCCTCTCCTTCACACGCTCTCCCCACTCTCCCGAGCCTGTCACGTTCATTCCCTCTGCTACCACCTCTATCTGACACCTTCTTCTCCCTTGACTTGTTTCTGCTTCCGGCTTCCCTTCGCGCCTCTCCTTCTCTGTGCCCGGCCCCAACTCTGATCCTCTCTACCTTCCTCCTGGAACACCATGTCAGCTCTCCTTCAACCTTTCTAAGCCACAACAGTAACAAACCGCTTCCTCAGTGGCGCACTGTTGTCAACCCCCAACTCCCACCGTGGACCCATGGTTTTTCCCCTCCGCTTCACCCGTTTTTTCGGAGGCTCACACTTTCGCTGACTCACCTACCCCCACTCATCACCACTCAATCTGCTACACCTTGTGACAACTCCCAAGACCTCTCGACTCTGCATCTCACCACCAGGTTGCCAGGCACTCCCCTTCTTCCTCTCTCCACTCCCTTCCTGCGGGCGGCTTCCTGCCACGTGTCCATCTCAACTGGACGCCCCACATCTTCTTCACCGTGTGCCCTTGCGGGCGGCTGTCAGAAAAATATTCAAGGAGCACACGGTGGCCAAACTATTTCTCTCATACCCCCACCTGTTACCATCTGCCCCCCTCTCGTCTCCGGAGTCTGGTCGCCGGAATATCCCATATACCCTCCTCGAAGGGAGCTCACCTCCCGCGGATGACGCGCCCAACGGGTTGGGCGGCTCTACCAACCGTGCCTTCGCAATCCCGCCGACCAAATGGTCGTGCCCGCCACAATACCGTACAACGGATCAAGCGCGATGCAATGACGTGGCTAGACAGGCAACGCGCCTCGGTCCTCGAAATAAGACAAACAACGAAGCAGGCACAACCAAGAGCAACAAGACGAACAAGGCAGCCTCGGCCCTTCACCAAGAGACGAAGGGCCCTCAAAGAGAACTTCTCGTGAGGAGCCGCTTCGCGTCTCCGCACAAAGCAGCAGCAGTAGCAGCAGCAACACGTTGGCTGCGGCTGCACGCGTCGCACCGCCCCCCTTAGTCGGGGAACTTGCCCTAGCCCTAGAACATAGGACCAAAGGCCTACATGGTCTACTTCTATTTAGGCTAGTCTGATGTTCAGTGGTTCTTGCCTCAGTCATATCAATCATCATTCCTTCCATCGCTCCCGCTATCGCCTCCGTTCTACTTTTCCTTCACTTCATGGGTGCCTCTTTCCCATCACTTCCGCTCCGTGTCCAGCTTCTTGCATTTTCCTAACAGTTCGCACCACTCCACAACCAGTTCGCACCACTCCGCAACCAGTTCGCACCACTCCGCAACCAGATCGCACCACTCCGCAACCAGTCTGCACCACTCCGCAACCAGTTCGCACCACTCCGCATCCAGTTCGCACCACTCCGCAACCAGTTCGCACCACTGCGCAACCAGTTTGCACCACTCCGCAACCAGATCGCACCACTCCGCAACCAGTCTGCACCACTCCGCAACCAGTTCGCACCACTCCGCATCCAGTTCGCACCACTCCGCAACCAGTTCGCACCACTGCGCAACCAGTTTGCACCACTCCGCAACCAGATCGCACCACTCCGCAACCAGTCTGCACCACTCCGCAACCAGTTCGCACCACTCCGCATCCAGTTCGCACCACTCCGCAACCAGTTCGCACCACTGCGCAACCAGTTTGCACCACTCCGCAACCAGATCGCACCACTCCGCAACCAGTCTGCACCACTCCGCAACCAGTTCGCACCACTCCGCATCCAGTTCGCACCACTCCGCAACCAGTTCGCACCACTGCGCAACCAGTTTGCACCACTCCGCAACCAGATCGCACCACTCCGCAACCAGTCTGCACCACTCCGCAACCAGTTCGCACCACTCCGCATCCAGTTCGCACCACTCCGCAACCAGTTCGCACCACTGCGCAACCAGTTTGCACCACTCCGCAACCAGATCGCACCACTCCGCAACCAGTCTGCACCACTCCGCAACCAGTTCGCACCACTCCGCATCCAGTTCGCACCACTCCGCAACCAGTTCGCACCACTGCGCAACCAGTTTGCACCACTCCGCAACCAGATCGCACCACTCCGCAACCAGTCTGCACCACTCCGCAACCAGTTCGCACCACTCCGCATCCAGTTCGCACCACTCCGCAACCAGTTCGCACCACTGCGCAACCAGTTTGCACCACTCCGCAACCAGATCGCACCACTCCGCAACCAGTCTGCACCACTCCGCAACCAGTTCGCACCACTCCGCATCCAGTTCGCACCACTCCGCAACCAGTTCGCACCACTGCGCAACCAGTTTGCACCACTCCGCAACCAGATCGCACCACTCCGCAACCAGTCTGCACCACTCCGCAACCAGTTCGCACCACTCCGCATCCAGTTCGCACCACTCCGCAACCAGTTCGCACCACTGCGCAACCAGTTTGCACCACTCCGCAACCAGATCGCACCACTCCGCAACCAGTCTGCACCACTCCGCAACCAGTTCGCACCACTCCGCATCCAGTTCGCACCACTCCGCAACCAGTTCGCACCACTGCGCAACCAGTTTGCACCACTCCGCAACCAGATCGCACCACTCCGCAACCAGTCTGCACCACTCCGCAACCAGTTCGCACCACTCCGCATCCAGTTCGCACCACTCCGCAACCAGTTCGCACCACTGCGCAACCAGTTTGCACCACTCCGCAACCAGATCGCACCACTCCGCAACCAGTCTGCACCACTCCGCAACCAGTTCGCACCACTCCGCATCCAGTTCGCACCACTCCGCAACCAGTTCGCACCACTGCGCAACCAGTTTGCACCACTCCGCAACCAGATCGCACCACTCCGCAACCAGTCTGCACCACTCCGCAACCAGTTCGCACCACTCCGCATCCAGTTCGCACCACTCCGCAACCAGTTCGCACCACTGCGCAACCAGTTTGCACCACTCCGCAACCAGATCGCACCACTCCGCAACCAGTCTGCACCACTCCGCAACCAGTTCGCACCACTCCGCATCCAGTTCGCACCACTCCGCAACCAGTTCGCACCACTGCGCAACCAGTTTGCACCACTCCGCAACCAGATCGCACCACTCCGCAACCAGTCTGCACCACTCCGCAACCAGTTCGCACCACTCCGCATCCAGTTCGCACCACTCCGCAACCAGTTCGCACCACTGCGCAACCAGTTTGCACCACTCCGCAACCAGATCGCACCACTCCGCAACCAGTCTGCACCACTCCGCAACCAGTTCGCACCACTCCGCATCCAGTTCGCACCACTCCGCAACCAGTTCGCACCACTGCGCAACCAGTTTGCACCACTCCGCAACCAGATCGCACCACTCCGCAACCAGTCTGCACCACTCCGCAACCAGTTCGCACCACTCCGCATCCAGTTCGCACCACTCCGCAACCAGTTCGCACCACTGCGCAACCAGTTTGCACCACTCCGCAACCAGATCGCACCACTCCGCAACCAGTCTGCACCACTCCGCAACCAGTTCGCACCACTCCGCATCCAGTTCGCACCACTCCGCAACCAGTTCGCACCACTGCGCAACCAGTTTGCACCACTCCGCAACCAGATCGCACCACTCCGCAACCAGTCTGCACCACTCCGCAACCAGTTCGCACCACTCCGCATCCAGTTCGCACCACTCCGCAACCAGTTCGCACCACTGCGCAACCAGTTTGCACCACTCCGCAACCAGATCGCACCACTCCGCAACCAGTCTGCACCACTCCGCAACCAGTTCGCACCACTCCGCATCCAGTTCGCACCACTCCGCAACCAGTTCGCACCACTGCGCAACCAGTTTGCACCACTCCGCAACCAGATCGCACCACTCCGCAACCAGTCTGCACCACTCCGCAACCAGTTCGCACCACTCCGCATCCAGTTCGCACCACTCCGCAACCAGTTCGCACCACTGCGCAACCAGTTTGCACCACTCCGCAACCAGATCGCACCACTCCGCAACCAGTCTGCACCACTCCGCAACCAGTTCGCACCACTCCGCATCCAGTTCGCACCACTCCGCAACCAGTTCGCACCACTGCGCAACCAGTTTGCACCACTCCGCAACCAGATCGCACCACTCCGCAACCAGTCTGCACCACTCCGCAACCAGTTCGCACCACTCCGCATCCAGTTCGCACCACTCCGCAACCAGTTCGCACCACTCCACAACCAGTTCGCACCACTCCGCAACCAGTGGAGACGACTCCGCAACCAGTTCGCAGCCCTCCGCAACCGGTTTGCACCACTCCGCAACCAGTTCGGACCACTCCGCAACCAGTTCGCACCACTCCGCAAGCAAATCGCACCACTCCGCAAATAGTCTGCACCACTCCGCAACCAGTTTGCACCACTCCGCATCAAGTTCGCACCACTCCGCAACCAGTTCGCACCATTGCGAAACCAGTTTGCACCACTCCCCAACCAGATCGCACCACTCTGCAACCAGTTCGCACCACTCCCCAACGAGTTCGCACCACTCCGCATACAGTTCACACCACTCTGCAACCAGCTCGCTTCACTCCACAGCCAGTTCGCACCACTCCGCAACCAGTGGACACCATTCCGCAACCAGTTCGCACCACTCCGCAACCAGTTTGCACCACTCCGCAACCAGTTTGCACCACTCCGCATCAAGTTCGCACCACTCCGCAACCAGTTCGCACCACTCCGCAACCAGTTTGCACCACTGCGCAACCAGTTTGCACCACTCCGCATCAAGTTCGCACCACTCCGCAACCAGTTCGCACCACTGCGAAACCAGTTTGCACCACTCCGCAACCAGTTCGCACCACTCCGCAACCCGTTCGCACCACTCCACAACCATTTCCCACCACTCCGCAACCGGTTTGCACAATTCCGCAACCAGTTTGCACCACTCCGCAACCTGTTTGCACTACTCCGCAACCAGTTTGCATCACTCCGCAACCAGTTCGCACCATTCCGCAACCAGTTCGCTTCATTCCGCAACGGGTTCGTACCACTCCGCAACTAGTTCACACCACTACGCAACCAGTTCGCACCACTCCGCAACCAGTTTGCACCACTCCGCAACCAGTTCACACCATTCCGCAACCAGTTTAAACAACTCTGCAACCAGTTCGCACTACTCCGCAACCAGTTCCCACCACTCCGCAACCAGTTCGCATCATTCCGCAACCAGTTCGCATCATTCCGCAACCAGTTCGCATCATTCCGCAACCAGTTCGCATCATTCCGCAACCAGTTCGCATCATTCCGCAACCAGTTCGCATCATTCCGCAACCAGTTCGCATCATTCCGCAACCAGTTCGCATCATTCCGCAACCAGTTCGCATCATTCCGCAACCAGTTCGCATCATTCCGCAACCAGTTCGCATCATTCCGCAACCAGTTCGCATCATTCCGCAACCAGTTCGCATCATTCCGCAACCAGTTCGCATCATTCCGCAACCAGTTCGCATCATTCCGCAACCAGTTCGCATCATTCCGCAACCAGTTCGCATCATTCCGCAACCAGTTCGCATCATTCCGCAACCAGTTCGCATCATTCCGCAACCAGTTCGCATCATTCCGCAACCAGTTCGCATCATTCCGCAACCAGTTCGCATCATTCCGCAACCAGTTCGCATCATTCCGCAACCAGTTCGCATCATTCCGCAACCAGTTCGCATCATTCCGCAACCAGTTCGCATCATTCCGCAACCAGTTCGCATCATTCCGCAACCAGTTCGCATCATTCCGCAACCAGTTCGCATCATTCCGCAACCAGTTCGCATCATTCCGCAACCAGTTCGCATCATTCCGCAACCAGTTCGCATCATTCCGCAACCAGTTCGCATCATTCCGCAACCAGTTCGCATCATTCCGCAACCAGTTCGCATCATTCCGCAACCAGTTCGCATCATTCCGCAACCAGTTCGCATCATTCCGCAACCAGTTCGCATCATTCCGCAACCAGTTCGCATCATTCCGCAACCAGTTCGCATCATTCCGCAACCAGTTCGCATCATTCCGCAACCAGTTCGCATCATTCCGCAACCAGTTCGCATCATTCCGCAACCAGTTCGCATCATTCCGCAACCAGTTCGCATCATTCCGCAACCAGTTCGCATCATTCCGCAACCAGTTCGCATCATTCCGCAACCAGTTCGCATCATTCCGCAACCAGTTCGCATCATTCCGCAACCAGTTCGCATCATTCCGCAACCAGTTCGCATCATTCCGCAACCAGTTCGCATCATTCCGCAACCAGTTCGCATCATTCCGCAACCAGTTCGCATCATTCCGCAACCAGTTCGCATCATTCCGCAACCAGTTCGCATCATTCCGCAACCAGTTCGCATCATTCCGCAACCAGTTCGCATCATTCCGCAACCAGTTCGCATCATTCCGCAACCAGTTCGCATCATTCCGCAACCAGTTCGCATCATTCCGCAACCAGTTCGCATCATTCCGCAACCAGTTCGCATCATTCCGCAACCAGTTCGCATCATTCCGCAACCAGTTCGCATCATTCCGCAACCAGTTCGCATCATTCCGCAACCAGTTCGCATCATTCCGCAACCAGTTCGTACCACTCCGTAACCAATTTGCACCACGCCGCAACCAGTTCACACCATTCCGCAACCAGTTCGCACCACTCCGCAACCAGTTTGCACCACTCCGCAACCACTTTGCACCACTCCGCAACCTCATCGCACCACTCCGCAACCAGTTCACACCATTCCGCAACCAGTTTAAACCACTTCGCAACCAGTTCGCACTACTCTGCAACCAGTTCGCACCTCTCCGCAACCAGATGCACCACTCCGCAACCAGTTCCCACCACTCCGCAACCTTTTCGCACTACTCCACAACCCTTCGCTCTACTCCGAACCAGTTTGCACCAATCCGCAACCAGTTTACACCACTCCGCAACCTGTTCGCACCACTCCCCAACCAGTTCGCACCACTCAGCAAACATTCTGCACCACTCCGCAACCAGTTCGCACCACTCCGCAACCAGTTCGCACCCCTCCGCAACCAGTTCGCTTCATTCCGCAACCAGTTCGCACTACTTCGCAACCAGTTCGCACCCCTCCGCAACCAGTTCGCTTCATTCCGCAACCAGTTCGCACTACTTCGCAACCAGTTCGCACCCCTCCGCAACCAGTTCGCTTCATTCCGCAACCAGTTCGCACTACTTCGCAACCAGTTCGCACCCCTCCGCAACCAGTTCGCTTCATTCCGCAACCAGTTCGCACTACTTCGCAACCAGTTCGCACCCCTCCGCAACCAGTTCGCTTCATTCCGCAACCAGTTCGCACTACTTCGCAACCAGTTCGCACCCCTCCGCAACCAGTTCGCTTCATTCCGCAACCAGTTCGCACTACTTCGCAACCAGTTCGCACCCCTCCGCAACCAGTTCGCTTCATTCCGCAACCAGTTCGCACTACTTCGCAACCAGTTCGCACCCCTCCGCAACCAGTTCGCTTCATTCCGCAACCAGTTCGCACTACTTCGCAACCAGTTCGCACCCCTCCGCAACCAGTTCGCTTCATTCCGCAACCAGTTCGCACTACTTCGCAACCAGTTCGCACCCCTCCGCAACCAGTTCGCTTCATTCCGCAACCAGTTCGCACTACTTCGCAACCAGTTCGCACCCCTCCGCAACCAGTTCGCTTCATTCCGCAACCAGTTCGCACTACTTCGCAACCAGTTCGCACCCCTCCGCAACCAGTTCGCTTCATTCCGCAACCAGTTCGCACTACTTCGCAACCAGTTCGCACCCCTCCGCAACCAGTTCGCTTCATTCCGCAACCAGTTCGCACTACTTCGCAACCAGTTCGCACCCCTCCGCAACCAGTTCGCTTCATTCCGCAACCAGTTCGCACTACTTCGCAACCAGTTCGCACCCCTCCGCAACCAGTTCGCTTCATTCCGCAACCAGTTCGCACTACTTCGCAACCAGTTCGCACCCCTCCGCAACCAGTTCGCTTCATTCCGCAACCAGTTCGCACTACTTCGCAACCAGTTCGCACCCCTCCGCAACCAGTTCGCTTCATTCCGCAACCAGTTCGCACTACTTCGCAACCAGTTCGCACCCCTCCGCAACCAGTTCGCTTCATTCCGCAACCAGTTCGCACTACTTCGCAACCAGTTCGCACCCCTCCGCAACCAGTTCGCTTCATTCCGCAACCAGTTCGCACTACTTCGCAACCAGTTCGCACCCCTCCGCAACCAGTTCGCTTCATTCCGCAACCAGTTCGCACTACTTCGCAACCAGTTCGCACCCCTCCGCAACCAGTTCGCTTCATTCCGCAACCAGTTCGCACTACTTCGCAACCAGTTCGCACCCCTCCGCAACCAGTTCGCTTCATTCCGCAACCAGTTCGCACTACTTCGCAACCAGTTCGCACCCCTCCGCAACCAGTTCGCTTCATTCCGCAACCAGTTCGCACTACTTCGCAACCAGTTCGCACCCCTCCGCAACCAGTTCGCTTCATTCCGCAACCAGTTCGCACTACTTCGCAACCAGTTCGCACCCCTCCGCAACCAGTTCGCTTCATTCCGCAACCAGTTCGCACTACTTCGCAACCAGTTCGCACCCCTCCGCAACCAGTTCGCTTCATTCCGCAACCAGTTCGCACTACTTCGCAACCAGTTCGCACCCCTCCGCAACCAGTTCGCTTCATTCCGCAACCAGTTCGCACTACTTCGCAACCAGTTCGCACCCCTCCGCAACCAGTTCGCTTCATTCCGCAACCAGTTCGCACTACTTCGCAACCAGTTCGCACCCCTCCGCAACCAGTTCGCTTCATTCCGCAACCAGTTCGCACTACTTCGCAACCAGTTCGCACCCCTCCGCAACCAGTTCGCTTCATTCCGCAACCAGTTCGCACTACTTCGCAACCAGTTCGCACCCCTCCGCAACCAGTTCGCTTCATTCCGCAACCAGTTCGCACTACTTCGCAACCAGTTCGCACCCCTCCGCAACCAGTTCGCTTCATTCCGCAACCAGTTCGCACTACTTCGCAACCAGTTCGCACCCCTCCGCAACCAGTTCGCTTCATTCCGCAACCAGTTCGCACTACTTCGCAACCAGTTCGCACCCCTCCGCAACCAGTTCGCTTCATTCCGCAACCAGTTCGCACTACTTCGCAACCAGTTCGCACCCCTCCGCAACCAGTTCGCTTCATTCCGCAACCAGTTCGCACTACTTCGCAACCAGTTCGCACCCCTCCGCAACCAGTTCGCTTCATTCCGCAACCAGTTCGCACTACTTCGCAACCAGTTCGCACCCCTCCGCAACCAGTTCGCTTCATTCCGCAACCAGTTCGCACTACTTCGCAACCAGTTCGCACCCCTCCGCAACGAGTTCGCACCACTCCGCTACCAGTTTGCACCACTCTGCAACCAGTTCGCACCACTCTGCAACCAGTTCGCACCACTCCGCAACCAGTTCCCACCACTCCGCAGACAGTTCACACCACTCTGATACCAGTTCGTACCACTCCACAACCAGTTCGCACCACTCCCCAACCAGTGGACACCACTCCGCAACCAGTTCGCACCACTCCGCAACCAGTTTGCACCACTCCGCAACCAGTTCGGACCACTCCGCAACCAGTTCCCACCACTTCGCAACCAGTTCACACCGAACGCAACCAGTTCGCAACACTCGGCAACCAGTTGGCACCACTCTGGAACAAGTTCACACCATCCCGCAACCAGTTTAAAGCACTCCGCAACCAGTTCGCACTACTCCGCAACCAGTTCGCACCACTCTGCAACCAGTTCCCACCACTCCGCAACCTGTTCCCACTACTCCACAACCATTCGCACCACTCCGCAACCAGTTTGCACCATTCGGCAGCTAGTTTTCACCACCCCGCAACCTGTTCGCACCACTCCGCAACCAGATCGCACCACTCGGCAAACAGTCCGCACCACTCCGAAACCAGTTTGCACCACACCGCAACCAGTTCGCAACACCCTCCAACCAGTTCGCGCCACTCTACAACCAGTTCGCACCATTCCGCAACCAGTTCACACCACTCCACAACCAGTTCGCACCACTCCGCAACCAGTTCGCCCCACTCCGCAACCAGTTCGCCCCACTCCGCAACCAGTTCGCACCACGCCACACCAGTTCACACCACTCCGCAACCAGTTCCCACCACTCCGCAACCAGTTCGCACCACTCCGCAACCCGTTCGCACCACTCCGCAACCTGTTCGCACCACTGTGCGACCAGTTCGCATGATTGCGCAACCAGTTCGCACCACTCCGCAACCAGTTCGCTCCACTCCGCAACCAGTTCGCACCACTCCGCAACCCGTTCGCACCACTCCGCAACCTGTTCGCACCACTGTGCGACCAGTTCGCATGATTGCGCAACCAGTTCGCACCACTCCGCAACCAGTTCGCTCCACTCCGCAACCAGTTCGCACCACTCCGCAACCCGTTCGCACCACTCCGCAACCAGTTCGCACCACTCCGGAACCAGTTCGCTCCACTCCGCAACCAGTTCGCCCCACTCCGCAACCAGTTTGCACCACTCCGCAACCAGTTCGTACCACTCCGCAACCAGTTTGCACCACGCCGCAACCAGTTCACACCACTCCGCAACCAGTTCGCACCACTCCGCAACCAGTTCGGACCACTCCACAACCAGTTCGCACCACTTCGCGACCAGTTCACACCATAACGCAACCAGTTCGCACCACTCCGCAACCTGTTCGCACCACTCCGCAACCAGTTCGCACCATTGTGGTGACGTATACTTGCATGCCCTGACGTTTCTGCCGGCTTCTGCTGTTGATGTCCTCGTGCCTACATCCTTCTGACAGACGCAACTAGGGTGCAACTAAGGTACAACTAGGGCGTAGCTAGTCCCCAACTGAGGCGTAACTAGGACGCAAGTAGGGTGCAAGTAGTGCGCAAGTATGTTGCAGCTTGTGTGCAACGAAGACACAACTAGGGCGCAACTAGGGCGCAACTAGGGTGCAACTAGGGTGCAAGTAGGGCGCAACTAGGGACCAACTAGGGCGCAACGAGGGCGCAAGTAAGAGACAACTAGGGCATAAGTAGGGTACAATTAGGGTGTAGCTAGTGCCCAACCGAGGCGCAACTAGGGCGCAAGTAGGGCGACAGTAGGGTGTAAGTAGGGTGCAATAAGGGCGCAAGAAGGGCGCAACTAGGGCGCAACTAGGGCGCAACTAAGACGCAACTAGGGTGCAAGTAGGGCGCAACTAGGACGCACGTAGGGCGCAAGTAGGGCGTAACTAGGGCACAACGAAGGTGCAACAAGGGCGCAACTATGGCGCAACTAGGCGCACCTAGGGCGCATCTAGAGCGTAAGTAGGGCGCAACAAGGGCGCAACTAGGGCGCAATTAGGGCGCAACTAGAGCACAACTAGGACGAAACTAGAGCGCAACTAGGGCGCAAAAAGGGCGTAACTGGGAACAACTAGGGCGCAACTAGGGCGCAACTAGGGCGCAACTAGGGCGCAGCAAGGGCGCAACGAGGGCGCACCTAGGGCGCAACTAGGGTGCACCTAGGGTGCAACTAGGGCGCAACTAGGGTGCAACTAGGGCGCAAGTAGGACGCAACTAAGGGCGCAACTATGGGACAACTAGGACGTAGCTAGTGCCCAACTGAGGCGCAACTAGGGCGCAAGTAGGCGCCAGTAGGATGCAAGTAGGGCGCAACTAGGGCGCAACTAGGACACAACTAGGGCACAACTAGTCCATAACTAGGGTGCAACTAGGGTGCAAGTAGGGCGCACCTTGGGCGCAACTAGGACGCCCGGGCGCAACTAGGGCGCAACTAGGAGGCAACTAGGCTGCAACTAAGGCGCAACTAGGACGCAACTAGGAGGCAACTAGGCTGCAACTAAGGCGCAACTAGGACGCAACTAGGGCACGACTAGGGCGCAACTAGGGCGCAAATAGGGCGCAACTAGGGTGCAACTAGTGCGCAACTAGTGCACAACTAGGGCGCGACCAGGGTGCGACTAGGGCGCAACTTGGGTGCAACTAGGGCACAACTAGGGCGCAACTGTGGCGCAACTAGGGCGCAATTAGGGAGCAAGTGGGGGCAACTAGGGCGCAAGTAGGGCGCAACTAGGGCGCAACTAGGGCACAACTAGGAGGCAACTAGGGCGCAAATAGGCCGCAACTAGGGTGCAACTCGTGCGCAACTAAGACGCAACTAGGGCACGACTAGGGCGCGACTAGGGCGCGACATGGGCGCAACTAGGACGCAACTAGGGCGCAACTAGTGCGTAATTAGGGCACAACTGGGGGCAATTAGGGCGCAACTAGGGCGCAACTAGGGCGCAACTAGGGCGCAAGTAGGGCACAACTAGGGCACAACTAGGGCTCAACTATGGCGCAACTAGGGCGCAACTAGGGCGCAACTAGGGTGCAACTAAGGCACAACAAAGGCGAAACTAGGGTGCAAATAGGGCACAAGTAGGACGCAATTATGGCGTAAATATGATACAACTAGGGCGTAGCTAGTGCCCAACTGAGGCGCAACTAGGGCACAAGTACGGTGAAAGTAGGGCGCAAGTAGGTTGCAACTTGTGCGCAACCAGGGTGCAACTAGGGCGCAACTAGGGCGCAACCAGGGCGCAACTAGGGCGCAACTAGGGTGCAAGTAGGGCGCAACTAGGGTGCAAATAAGGCACAAGTAGGGCGCAAGTAAGACGCAACTAGGGCGCAACTAGGGCACAATTAGGGCATAGCTAGTGCCCAACTGAGGTGCAACTAAGGCGCAATTAGGGCTCCAGTAGGGTGTGAGTAGAGTGCAATAAGGGCGCAATAAGGGTACAACTAGGGCGCAACTAGGACGCAACTACGACCCAACTAGGGTGCAAGTAGGGCGCAACTAGGACGCAAGTAGGACGCAAGTAGGGTGCAACTAGGGCAAAACTAAGGCACAACAAGGGCGCAACTATGGCGCAAGTAGGATGCAAGTAGGGCGCTAGTATGGTGGAAGGAGGACGCCACAAGGGCGCAAGTAGGGCACAAATAGGATGCAAGTAGGGCGCCCGTAGGGTGTAAGTAGGGTGCAATAAGGGCGCAAGAAGGGCGCAACTAGGGCGCAACTAGGGCGTAACTAAGACGCAACTAGGGTGCAAGTAGGACACAACTAGGACGCAAGTATGGTGCAAATCAACACATTGTCGCAAATCAAAGCCTTGCTATAGTTCAAAGACTTGACACATAACAACACCTTGTTGCATATCAGGTGCTTGTCCCAAATCATGACCTTGTCCCAAATCATGAGCTTGTTGCAAATAAAGACCTTGTTGCAACTCAACACCTTGTTGCAAATCAACACCCTGTGACAAATCAACGCCTTGTCTCAAATCAACAACTTGTCACAAATCAACACCCTGTCGCAAATCAAAGAACCAGTCCCAAATCAACATCCTGTCACAAATCAACATCCAGTCGCAAATCAACAACCTGTCATAAATCAACAGCCTGTCGCAAATCAACACCCTGTCGCAAATCAACACTTTGTCACAAATAAATACCCTGTTACAATTCAACACACTGTTGTAAATCAACACCCAGTCGCAATTAAACACCTTATCGCAAATCAACACCATGTCGCAAATCAACACCCAGTCACAAATCAACACATTGCTACAAATCAACTTGTGTTTTGTTCCCACTCCGACTTGATCTATCCGACCTCAAGTCGGCCAAGTGTTATGCTATAGTGCGAAAGTGTGAGGCTCTACTGCCAGAGTGTGATGCTCTAGTGCCAAAGTGTGACGCTCTAGTGCCAAAGTGTGAAGCTCTGGTGATAAAGTGTGAAGCTCTAGTGCCAAAGTGTGATGATATAGTGCCAAAGTGTGACACTCTGGTGCCAAGTTATGACACTCTAGTGCCAAAGTACGAAGCTCTAGTGCCAAAGTGTGACGCTCTTGTGCCAAAGTGTGATGCTCTTGTGCCAAAGTGTGGAGCTCTAGTGCCAAAGTGTGAAGCTCTAGTGCCAAAGTTTGACACTATACGGCCAAAGTGTCAAGTTCTAGTGCGAAAGGATGAAGTTCTAGTGCCAACGTTTGACGCTTTAGTGCCAAAATGTGACGCTCTAGTGCCAACGTATGAAGGTATAGTGCCAAAGTAAGGAGCTCTAGTGCCAAAGTGTGACGCTCTAATGCCAAAGTGTGTCTCTCTAGTGCCAAAATGTGACGCTATAGTGCCAAAGTGTGACGCTCTAGTGCCAAAGTGTGATGCTCTAGTGCCAATGTGTGACGCTCCATTGCCAAAGTGTTACACTTTAGTGCCAAAGTGTGATGCTCTAGTGCCAAAGTGTGAAGCTCTAGTGCATAAGTGTGACGCTCTAATGCCAAAGTTTGAAGCTCTAGTGCCAAAGTGTGATGCTCTAGTGCCGAGTGTAACGCTCTAGTGCCAAAGCGTGACGCTCTAGTGCCAAAGTGTGAAACTCTAGTACCGATGTGTGACGCTCTAGTGCCAAAGTGTGATGCTCTAGTGCCAAAGTGTGAAGCTATAGTACCAAAGTGTGAAGCTCTAGTGCCAAAGTGTGACGCTCTAGTGCCAAAGTGTGACGCTATAGTGCCAAAGTGTGACGCTCTAGTACCAAAGTGTGGTGCTATAGTTCCAAAGTGTGACGCTCTAGTGCCAAAGTGTGACGCTCAAGTGCCAAAGTGTGGAGCTCTAGTGCCAAGGTGTGACGCTCTAGTGACAAAGTGTGACACTCTAGTACCAAAATGTGACGCTCTAGTGCGAAGTGAGACACTCTAGTACCAAAGTTTTACGCTCTAGTGCCAAAGTATGACGCTCTAGTGCCAAAGCGTTACACTTTAGTGCCAAAGTGTGACGATCTAGTGCCAAAGTGTGAAGATCTAGTGCCAAAGTGCGACGCTCTAGTGCCAATGTATGAAGCTCTAGTGCCAAAGTGTGAAGCTCTAGTGCCAAAGTGTGATGCTCTGGTGCAAACGTGTGACGCTCTAGTGACAAAGTGTGACGCTCTTGTGCCAAAGATTCACTTTGTAGTGCCAAAGTGTGAAGCTCAAAAGCCAAAGTGTGAAGCTAGAGTGCAAAAGTGTGAAGCTCTAGTGCCAAAGAGTAAAGCTTTAGTGCCAAGGTGTGAAGCTCTAGTGCCAAAGTGTGATGCTCTAGTGCCAAATTGTGATGCTCTAGTGCCAAAGTGTGCTGCTCTAGTGCCAAAAGTGACGCTCTAGTACCAAAGTGTGGAGCTATAGTGCCAACATGTGAAGCTCTAGTGCCGAAGTGTGAAGCTCTAGTACCAAAGTGTGACGCTCTAGTGCCAACGTCTGACGCTCTAGTGCCGAAGTGTGATGATATAGTGCGAAAGTGTGAAGCTCTAGTGCCAAAGTTTGATTCTCTAGTGCCAAAGTGTGACGCTCTAGAGCCAAAGTGTGAAGCTCTAGTGCTAAAGTGTGAAGCTCTAGTGCCAAAGTGTGATGATATAGTGCCAAAGTGTGACACTCTAGTGCCAAGTTATGACACTCTAGTGCCAAAGTACGAAACTCCAGTGCCAAAGTATGACACTCTTGTGCCAAAGTGTGATGCTCTAGTACCAAAGTGTGGAGCTCAGGTGCCAAAGTGTGAAGCTCTAGTGCCAAAGTGTAATGCTATAGTGACAAAGTGAAAAGCTCCAGTGCCAATGTGTGATCCTCTAGTGCCAACGTGTGACGCCTTAGTGCCAAAGTGTAAAGCTCTAGTGCCAAAGTTTGACACTCTAGTACCAAAGAGTGAAGTTATAGTGCGAAAGGGTTAAGTTGTAGTGCCAACGTTTGACGCTCTAGTGCCAAAGTGTGACGCTCTAGTGCCAACGTATGAAGCTCTAGTGCCAAAGTGTATAGCTCTTGTGCCAAAATGTGACGCTCTAGTGCCAAAGTGTGACGCTCTAGTGCTGAAGTGTGACTCTCTAGTGCCCAAGTGTGACGCTCTAGTGCCAAAGTGTGACGCTCTAGTGCCAAAGTGTGATGCTCTACTGCCAAAGTGTGACGCTCTAGTGCCAAAGTGTGACATTCTTTGCCAAAGTGTGATGCTCTTGTGGCAAAGTGTGAAGCTCCAGTGCCAAAATGCCACGCTCTTCTGCCAATGTGTGACGCTCTTGTATCAAAGTGTGATGCTCTAGTGCCAAAGTGTGACGCTCTAGTGCCAACGTGTGAAGATTTAGTGCCAAAGTGCGAAGCTCTAGTGCCAAAGTGTGACGCTCTACTGCCAAACTGTGACGCTCTAGTGCCAAAGTGTGGAGATCTAGAGCCAAAGTGTGACGCTCAATTGCCAAAGTGTGGAGCTCTAGTGCCAGAGTGTGACACTCTAGTGCCAAATTGTGATGCTCTAGTGCCAGAATGTAACACTCTAGTGCCCATGTGTGATGCTGTGGTGCCAAAGTATGACGCTCTAGTGCCAAAGTGTGACGCTCCAGTGCCAAAGTGTTACACTTTAGTGCCAAAGTGTGACGCTCTAGTGCCAAAGTATGAAGCTGTTGTGCATAAGTGTGACACTCTGGTGCCAGAGTTTGAATCTCTAGTGCCAAAGTGTGATGCTATAGTGCCAAAGTGTATCGCTCTAGTGCCGAAGCATGACACTCTAGTGCCAAAGTGTGAAGCTCTTGTACCAAAGTGTGATGCTCTAGTGCGAAAGTGTGATGCTCTAGTGCCAAAGTGTGAAGCTATAGTACCAAATTGTGAAGCTATAGTGCCAAACTGCGACGCTATAGTGCCGAAGTGTGACTCTCTAACGCCAAAGTGTGACGCTCTATTACCAAAGTGTGGTGCTCTGGTGCCAAAGTGTGACGCTCTAGTGCCAAAGTGTGACGCTCAAGTGCCAAAGTGTGAAGCGCTAGTGCCAAAGTGTGACGCTCTAGTGCCAAAGTGTGACACTCTAGAGCCAAAATGTGACGCTCTAGTGCCAAAGTGTGACGCTCTAGTACCAAATTGTGACACTCTAGTGCCAAAGTGTGACACTCTAGTTACAAAGAGTGAAGCTCTAATGCCCAAGTGTGACGCTCTAGTGCCAAAGTGTAACGCTCTAGTGCCAAAGTGTGATGCTATAGTGCCAAAGTGGGACATTCTAGTGCCAAAGTGTGACGCTCTACTGCAAGAGTGTGATGCTCTAGTGCCAAAGTGTATAGCTCTAGTGCCAATGTGTGACGCTGTAGTGCCAAAGTGTGACGCTCTAGTGCCAAAGTGTGACGCTCTAATGCCAAAGCGTGACCCTCTAGTACCAAAGTGTGAGGCGCTAGTGCCAAAGTATGATGCTTTAGTGCCAAAGTGTGACGCTTTAGTGCCAAAGTGTGACGCTCTACTGCCAAAGAGTAAAGCTCTAGTGCCAAAGTGTAACGCTCTAGTACCAAAGTATGACGCTATAGTACCAAAGTGTGGAACTCCGGTGCCAAAGTGTGACACTCTGGTACCAAATTGTGAAGCTCTAGTGCCAAAGTGTGATACTCCAGTGCCAAAGTGTGAAGCTCTTGTGCCAAAGTGTGACACTTTAGTACCAAAGTTTGATGCTCTAGTGCCAAAGGGTGAAGCTCTAGTGCTAAAGTGTGACGCTCTAGTGCCCAAGTGTGACGCTCTAGTGCCAAAGTGTGACGCTCCAGTGGCGATGTGTGACACTTTAGTGCCTAAGTTTGCCGCTCTAGCGCCAAGTTCTGGCGCTGTAGTGCCAAAGTGTGACGTCCTAGTGCCAATGTCTGAAGCTATAGTGCCAAAGTGTGACGCTCTAGTGCCAACGTGTGTAGCTCTAGTACCAAAGTGTGATGCTCTAGTACCAAAGTGCGACGCTCTAGTACCAAAGTGTGATGCTCTTGTGCCAAAGTGTGACGCCCTAATGCCAAAGTGTGACACTCTAGTGCCAAAGTGTGACGCTATAGTGCCAAAGTGTGACGCTCTCGTGCCAAAGTGTGAAGCTCTAGTGCCAAAATGTGACGCTCTAGTGCAAAAGTTTGACTCTCTAGTGCCGAAGTGTGACGCTTTAGTGCCCAAGTGTGACGCTCTAGTGCCAAATGGTGACGCTCTAGTGCCAAAGTGTGACGCTCTAGTGCCAGAATGAGAAGCTCGTGTGCCAAAGTGTGATGCTCTAGTGCCAAAGTCTGACGCCATAGTGCCAAAGTGTGAAGCCATAGTACTAAAGTGTGACGGTCTAGTGCCAAAGTGAGACGCTCTAGTGCCAAAGTGTGACGATCTAGTGCCAAAGTGTGACGCTCTAGTGCCAAAGTGTGACGCTCTAGTGCCAAAATGTAAAGCTATAGTGCCAAAGTGTGACGCTCTAGTGCCAACGTGTGACGCTCTAGTACTAAAGTGTGACGCTCTCGTGCCAAAGTGTGACCCTCTAGTGCCAAAGTGAGACGCTCTAGTGCCAACGTGTGACGCTCTAGTACTAAAGTGTGACGCTCTCGTGCCAAAGTGTGACCCTCTAGTGCCAAAGTGAGACGCTCTAGTGCCAACGTGTGACGCTCTAGTACTAAAGTGTGACGCTCTCGTGCCAAAGTGTGACCCTCTAGTGCCAAAGTGAGACGCTCTAGTGCCAACATGTGACGCGCTAGTGCCAAAGTGTGACGCTCTAGTGCCAAAGTGTGACGCTCTAGTGCCAAAGTGTGAAGTCTAGTACCAAAGTGTGACGCTCTAGTACTAAAGTGTGACGCTCTAGTGCCAACGTGTGACGCTCTAGTGCCAACTTGTAACGCTCTAGTGCCAAAGTGTGAACCTCTAGTGCCAAAGTGTGACACTCTAGTGCCATCGTTTGATGCTCTAGTGCCAAACTTTGGCGCTCTAGTGCTAAAGTGTGACGATCTAGTGCCAAAGTGTGACGCTCTAGTGATAATGTGTGAAGCTCTAGTGCCAGTGTGTGACACTCTAGTGCTAAAGTGTGATGCTCTAGTGCCAGAGTGGGACGCTCTAGTGCCAAAGTGTAAAGCTCTAGTGCCAAAAGTGTGACGCTCTAGTGCTAATGTGTGATGCTGTAGTACCAAATTGTGGAGCTCTAGTGCCAAAGTGTACCACTCTAGTACCAAAGTGTGATGCTCTTTTGCCAAAGTTTGATACTCTTGTGCCAAAGTGTGAAGCTCTAGTGCCAAAGTGTGACGCTCTAGTGCAATCGTTTGATGCTCTAGTACCCAAGTGTGAAGCTCTGGTGCCAAAGTGTGACGCTATAGCGCCCAAGTGTGACGCTCTAGTGCCAAAGTGTGACGCTATAGTGCTAAAGTGTGACATTATAGTGCCAAAGTGTGAAACTCTAGTGCCAAAGTGTGACGCTCTAGTGCCAACATGTGAAGCTCTAGTGCCAAAGTGTAATGCTCTAGTGCCAAAGTGTGACGCTATAGTGCCAACGTGTAAAGGTCTAGTGCCAAAGTGTGACGCTCTAGTGCCAAAGTGTGATGCTCTAGTGCCAATGTGTAACCCTCTAGTGCCAACATGGGATGCTCTAGTACCAAAGTGTGATGCTCTAGTGCCAACGTGTGAAGCTCTCGTGCCAAAGTGTGACGCTCTATTACCAAAGTGTGATGCTCTAGTGCCAAAGTGTGATGCTGTAGTGCCAAAGTGTGGCGCTCTAGTGCCAAAGTGTGAAGCTCTAGTGCCAAAGTGTGACTCTCTAATGCCAGAGTGTGACGCTCTAGTGCCAAAGTGTGACGCTTTAGTGCCAAAGTGTGACGCTCTAGTGCCAAAGTGTGACGCTCTAGTGCCAACGTATGACGCTCTAGTGCCAAAGTGTGATGCTCTAGTGCCAATGTGTGATGCTCTAGTGCCAAAGTGTGACGCTCTAGTGCCAAAGTGTGACTCTCTAGTGGCAAAGTGTGACACTCTTGTGCCAAAATGTGAAGCTTGTGTGCCAAAGGGTGATGATATAGTGCCAAAGTGTGACACTCTAGTGCCAAAGTGCAAAGCTAGAGTGCCAGAGTGTGACGCTCTAGTGCCAAAGTGTGACGCTCTAGTGCCAAAGTGTGATGCTCCAGTGCTAAAGTGTGACGATCTAGTACCAAAGTGTGACGCTCTAGTGCCAAAGTGTGAATCTCTAGTGCCAAAATATGACGCTCTATTGCCAAAGTGTGACACTCTTGTGCCCAAGTGTGACAGTGTAGTACCAAAGTGTGACGCTCTAGTGCCAAAGTGTGACGCTCTAGTGCCAAAGTGTGACTCTAGCGCCAAGTTCTGTTGCTGTAGTGCCGAAGTGTGACTTTCTAGTGCCAAAGTCCGAATCTCTAGGGCCAAAGCGTGACGCTCTAGTGCCAACGTGTGAAGCTCTAGTGCCAAAGTGTGATGCTCTAGTGCGGAAGTGCGACGCTCTAGTGCCAAAGTGTAAATGTCTTGTGTCAAAGTGTGACGCTCTAGTGCCAACGTGTGACGTTGTAGTGCCAAAGTATGACGCTCTAGTGCCAGAATGTGATGCTCTAGTCCCAAAGTGTGACGCTCTGTTGCCAAAGTGTGACACTCTAGTGCCAAAACGTGACGCTCTAGTGCCAAAATGTGAAGCTCGTGTGCCAAAGTGTAGTGCTCTAGTGCCAAAGTGTGACGCCATAGTGCCAAAGTGTGAAGCTATAGTGCCAAAGTAGACAGTGTAGTGCCAAAGTGTGACACTCTAGTGCCAAAGTGTGATGCTCTAGTGCCAAAGTGTGACGCTCTAGTGCCAAAGTGTGACGCTCTAGTGCCAAAGTGTGAAGCAATAGTGCCAAGGTGTGACGCTCTAGTGCCAAAGTGTGATGCTTTTGTGCCAAAGTGTGTATCTCTAGTGCCAGAGTGTGACGCTCTAGTGCCAATGTGTGACGCTCTAGTGCCAAAGTGGGACGCTCTAGTGCCAAACAGTGACTCCCTAGTGCCAAAGTTTGACGCTCTAACGCCAAGTTCTGGTGCTGTAGTGCCAAATTCTGAAACAATAGTGCCAAAGTGTGACGCTCTAGTGCCAATGTGTGAAGCTATAGTGCCAAAGTGTGATGCTCTAGTGCCAACGTGTGACGCTCTAGTGCCAAAGTGTAAAGGTCTAGTGCAAAAGTGAAACGCTCTCCTGCCAAAGTGTGATGCTCTAGTGCCAATGTGTAACCCTCTAGTGCCAAAGTGGGATGCTCTAGTGCCAACATGTAAAGCTCTAGTGCCAAAGTGTGACGCTCTAGTACCAAAGTGTGATGCTTTAGTGCCAAAGTGTGACGCTCTAGTGTGAAAATGTGGCGCTCTATGGCCAAAGTGTGAAGCTCTAGTGCCAAAGTGTGACTCTCGAGTGCCTGAGTTTGACGCTCTAGTGCCAAAGTTTGACGCTCTAGTACCAAAGTGTGACGCTCTAGTGCCAAAGTGTGATGCTCTAGTGCCAAAGTATGACGCTCTAGTGCCAACGTTTGACGCTATAGTGCCAAAGTGTGACGCTCTAGTGCCAAAGTGTGACGCTATAGTGCCAAAGTGTGAAGCTCTAGTGCCAAAGTGTGACGCTCGAGTGCCTGAGTGTGACGCTCTAGTGCCAAAGTTTGACGCTCTAGTACCAAAGTGTGACGCTCTAGTGCCAAAGTGTGATGCTCTAGTGCCAAAGTATGACGCTCTAGTGCCAACGTTTGACGCTATAGTGCCAAAGTGTGACGCTCTAGTGCCAAAGTCTGACGCTCTCGTGGAAAAGTGTGACGCTCAAGTGCCAAAATGTGAAGCTCTTGTGCCAAAGTGTGATGCTCTGATGCCAAAGTGCGACGCTCTAGTGCCAAAGTGTAAAGCTATAGTGCCAAAGTGTGACGCTCTAGTGCCAAAGTGTGACTCTTTAGTACCAAAACGTGACGCTCTATTGCCTAAGTGTGACTCTATAGTGCCAAAGTGTAACGCTCTTGTGCCACAGTGTGACGCTCTAGTGCCAAAGTGTCATACTCCAGTGCCAAAGTGTGAAGCTCTAGTGCAAAAGTTTGATGCTCTAGTGCCAAAGTGTGAAGCTCTAGTGCCAAAGTGTGACACTCTTGTGCCCAAGTGTGACACTCTAGTGCCAAAGTGTGACGCTCTTGTGCCAAAGTGTGACACTCTAGTGCCAAAGTGTGATGCTCTAGCGCCAAGTTATGGTGCTGTAGTGCGGAAGTGTGACTTTCTGGTCCCAAAGTCCAAAGCTCTAGTGCCAAAGTGTGACGCACTAGTGCCAACGTGTGAAGCCCTGGTGCCAAAGTGTGATGCTCTAGCGCCAAAGTGCGACGCTCTAGTGCCAAAGTGTACATGTCTAGTGTCAAAGTGTGACGCTCTAGTGCCGAAGTGTGACGCTCTAGTGCCGAAGTGTGACGCTCTAGTGCCAAAATGTGATGTTATAGTGCCAAAATGTGAAGCTCGTGTGCCAAAGTGTGGTGCTCTAGTGCCAAAGTGTGACGCCATAGTGCCAAAGTGTGAAGCTATAGTGCCAAAGTGTGACGGTCTAGTGCCAAAGTGTGACGCTCTAGTGCCGAAGTGTGACGCTCTAGTGCCAAAGTGTGACGCTCTAGTGCCAAAGTGTGACGCTCTAGTGCCAAAGTGTGACGCTCTAGTGCCAAAGTGTGACGCTCTAGTGCCAAAGTGTGACGCTCTAGTGCCAAAGTGTGACGCTCTTGTGCCAAAGTGTGACGCTCTAGTGCCAGAGTGTGACGCTCTAGTACCAAGGTGTGACGCTCTAGTGCCAAAGTGTGAAACTCTAGTGCGAAACAGTGACGTTCTAGTGCCAAAGTGTTTTGCTCTAGTTCCAAAGTCTAACGCTCTAGTGCCAAAGTGTGATGCTCTAGTGCCAAAGTGTGAAGCTCTAGTACCAAAGTGCGACGCATTAGTAGCAAAGTGTGAAGCTCTAGTGCCAAAGTGTGACGCTATACTGCCAAAGTTTGACGCTATACTGCCAAAGTGTGACGCTGTAGTGCCAACGTGTGAAGCTATAGTGCCAAAGTGTGACGCTCTAGCGCCAAAGTGTGACGATCTAGTACCAAAGTGTGAAGCTCTAGTACGAAAGTGTGACGCTCTAGTACTAAATTGTGACGCTCTAGTGCCAAAGTGTGACGCTCTAGTGCCACCTTGTGACGTTCTAGTGCCAAAGTGTGAACCTCTTAAGCCAACGTGTGACGCTCTAGTGCCAGAGTGTGACGCTCTAGTGCCAAAATGTGACGCTCTAATGCCAATGTGTGACACTCTAGTGCCAAAGAGTGACGCTCTAGTGCTAAAGTGTGAAGCTTTAGTGCCAGCGTGTCACACTCTAGTGCCAAAGTGTGATGCTCTAGTGCCAAACTGGGACGCTCTAGTGCCAAAGTGTGTAGATCTAGTGCCAAAGTGTGACGTTCTACTGCCAAATCGTGATGATGTAGTACCAAAGTGTGGAGCTCTAGTGCCAGAGTGTAACAATCTAGAACCAAAGTGTGACGCTTTAGTGCCAAAGTGTGATACCCCAGTGCCAAAGTGTGAAGCTCTAGTGCCAAAGTGTGACGCTCTAGTGCATATGTTTGATGCTCTAGTGCCAAAGTGTGAACCTTCAGTGCCAATGTGTGTTGCTATACAGCCCAAGTGTGATTCTCTAGAGCCAAAGTGTGACGCTCTAGTGCCAAAGTGTGACGCTCTAGCGCCATGTTCTGGTGCTGTAGTGCCAATTTGTGAGATTCTAGTGCCAAAGTCTGAAAATCTAGTGCCAAAGTGTGATGCTCTAGTGCCAAAGTGTGACGCTCTAGTACCAAAGTGTGACGCCCTAGTGCCAAATCGCGACGCTCTAGTGCCAACGTGTGATGCTCTAGTGCCGAAGCGTGACACTCTAGTGTTAAAGTGTGACGCTCTAGTGCCAAAGTGTGACGCTCTAGTGCCAAAATATGACGCTCTATTGCCTAAGTGTGATGCTCTAGTGCCACAGTGTGACGCCATAGTGCCAAAGTGTGAATCTATAGTGCCAATGTGTGACGCTCTAGTGCTAAATTGTGACGCTCTAGTGCCAAAGTATGACGCTCTAGTGCCAAAGTGTGAAGCTCTACTGCCAAAGTGTGATGCTCTAGTGCCAAAGTGTGACGCTCTAGTACCAAAGTGTGACCCCCTAGTGCCAGAGTGTGATACTATAGTGCCAAGGTGTGACGCTCTAGTGCCAAATTGCAACGCTCTAGTGCCAAAGAGTGACGCTCTAGTGCCACAGTGGTTTGCTCTAGTTCCAAAGTCTGACGCTCTAGTATTAAAGTGTTATTCTCTAGTGCCAAAGTGTGAAGCTCTAGTACCAAAGTGTGATGCTTTAGTGCCAAAGTGTGAAGCTATAGTGCCAAAGTGTGACGCTCTAGTGCCAACGTTTGACGCTCTAGTGCCAAAGTGTGACGCTCTAGTGCCAATGTGTGAAGCTCTAGTGCCAAAGTGTGACGCTCTAGTGCCAAAGTGTGACGCTCTAGTGCCAAAGTGTGAAGCTCTAGTGCCAAGGTGTGATGCTCTAATACTGAAGTGTGATGCTCTAGTGCCAAGGTGTGACACTCTAGTGCCAACGTTTGACGCTCTAGTGCCAAAGTGTGAAGCTATAGTGCCAAAGTGTGACGCTCTAGTGCCAGAGTGTGACACTCAAGTACCAAACTGTGAGGCTCTAGGGCCAAACTGTGACGCTCTAGTGCCAAAGTGTGACGATCTAGTGCCAAAGTATGACACTCAAGTGGCAAAGTGTGACGCTCTGGTGTTGAAGTGTGACGCTTGAGTGCTAAATTATGAACCTTTAGTGCCAACGTGTGACACTCAAGTGCCAAAGTGTGACACTGTAGTGCCAAAGTGTAATGCTCTAGTGCCAAAGTGTAAAGCTCTAGTGCCAAGGTGTGACGCTCTAGTGCCAAAGTGGGACGCTGTAGTACCAAAGTGTGGAGCTCTAGTGCAAAACTGTGACACTCTAGTACCAATGTGTGACCATCTAGTGCCAAGGTGTGAAACTCCACTGCCAAAGTGTGAAGCTCTTGTGCCAAAGTGTGACGCTCTAGTGCAAACGTTTGATGCTCTAGTGCCAAAGTGTGAAGCTCTAGTGCCAAAGTGTGATGCTATAGTACCCAAGTGTGATGCTCTAGCGCCAAAGTGTGGCACTCTAGTGCCAAAGTGTGACGCTCTAGTGCCAAAGTGTGAAAATCTAGCGCCAAGTTCTGGTGCTGTAGTGCGGAAGTGTGACGTTCTAGTGCCAATGTCTGAAGCTCTTGTGCCAAAGTGTGACGTTCCAGTGCCAAAGTCTGAAGCTCCACCGCCAAAGTGTGATGCTCTAGTGCCAAAGTGTGATACTCGAGTGCCAAAGTGTGATGCTCTAGTGCCAATGTGTGACCCTCTAGTGCCAAAGTGGGATGCCCTAGTGCCAAAGTGTGACGCTCTAGTGCCAAAGTGTGAAGCTCTAGTGCCAAAGTGCGACACTCTAGTACCAAAGTGTGATGCTCTAGTGCCAATGTGTGATGCTCTAGTGCCAAAGTGTGGCGCACTAGTGCCAAAGTGTGAAGATCTAGTGCCAAAGTGGGACTCTCTAGTGCCAGAGTGTGACGCTCTAGTGCCAAAGTGAGGCGCTCTGGTGCCAATGTATGACGTTCTAGTGCCAAAGTGTGACTCTCTAGGGCCAAAGTGTGATGCTATAGTGCCAAAGTGTGATGCTCTAGTGCCAAAGTGTGATGCTCTAGTGCCAAAGTGTGGAGCTCTAGTGCCGAAGTCTGATGCTCTAGTGCCAAAGTGTGACGCTCTAGTGCTAAAGTGTGATGCTCTAGTACCAAAGTGTGATGCTCTTCTGCCAAAGTGTGATGCTCTAGTGTCAAAGTGTGATACTCTAGTGCCAAAGTGTGACGCTCTAGTGCCAAGGTGTGACGCTCTTCTTGACATGGTATGCCCCTTGCCATGAGTGCCGTTGATCGTACTCCCTGGTTCGACCACTGAGGAGTGGTCGAATACCTGATCTTACTTGAGGTTTGAATTTCTTGGATTGTTCCATGCAGGTCCGAGCTATGAATTGCTTGATTTGAGTGAGTATTCAGAAAGTCAGCCTAACCCAAAAATTGGGTTTTTGGGGGGTGGAATTTGGTACTGGCCATGGGTGGCGGGATAATCCACCGCTAATGATCCGAGTTCGTCTCCAGCGACCCCCAAATGCACCAGGGCCGTAAAGGAAGCAACCAGAAGACTCTCCTTGACCAGGGTGAACTTCTCCTTGACGTCCGGGCAAGGAAAGGCGCTGCGACGGGTCATTGTCGAAGCACCTCCCGTTGCCTGGCGTGCAAGGCAAGGTGGACGGCTCCACCAAGGGTTACTTCGACGGCCATACCAGGGGCTCTACTGCTCTGTTTTGGGCGCGCTTGGATGCATTGGAAATCTTGGATCACAGGCTATCTGCATCTGATGTAATCTGAGTATGCTGAGTAACAAAAGTGTGTTTCGATTCAGTTTTACTGAATGCCACGTGTTTGACATACTCACATCCGTGATCCTTGTGCTTCACACTCCTCACCAAAGGTGTCCATTGGCTGCCCCAAACCTTGGTAGCGTGATCCAGTGAGAGCTAGGCATCCTTGAGGGTGCCTCCACACCCACTAGAGCCAACAATGGGTTATGGGCCCACGTGCCTATAAGGACCCTAACTTATCAACTTTCACGCTACCGCCGCGCGCCACGACAATGACCGAGCAAGAGAGCATCATCGTCATCCTTTTGGCTGACAGGAGGGACTTCCCATTGTGGAGGTGGACCATGGAGGTCTATCTTGATGACAATGGACTGCTTGAGCTGGTCAGAGGTGAAGAGAGAGCTTATGCGCCGTCCGCGACGGCCAAGGAGGTGGAGGCGTTTGAGAAGCGCAACAACGAGACGCTTGCTGTGATCATAACAGCGTTGTGCCCGGCACAACGTGCGCATGTCCAAGGATGCACAAAGGCCGCAGAGGCTTGGGCCTGGCTCTGCAATGCACACGACCCGTCGTGTATTCAGCAACGTCTCCTCCTCATCAAACGGCTTTTCACCCTCCAAGCTGATGAGGAGACCAGCCCGTCGGAGCTTGCGCAAGAGGTCAAGTCGACGGTGTCCCGCTGTCATCACGCGGGATGGACCATCAACTCCCAATTGCAAGTAGCGGCACTCCTCCTGGACCTTCCTAACACCTGGGCCTCTACGATCACCAGCGATGGTGCTCTACGGGATAAGGTGCTGACGTTGGAAGAGGCGGCACAAGTGGTGTGCGACCGGTGGACCAAAACCACCATGGCGGAGCAAAGGACGATGTCCGCAGCATCAGCCCTGATCGTCTGCTCTCAAAGAGGAGAGGGAGATCAAGGTGAGGAAAGGACACGTCCACATCGTGCTAAGAAGGGAGAATGCCATCAGTGTGGCTAGGAGGGCCACTGGAGAAGGGACTGCATATGCGGAGCTGCGGATCTGGTCATGAAGGTGGCAGAAGGGCAACTGACCAATGTGGCGGTAGCCAACTTTGTACGCGCCACAAGGGGAGAAGAGATGGTAGAACCTGAGGCAGGCAAGCGGCAGACGTGTATGGAGCGAGGAGGCTCCAACAGGCCCGAAAAGGGGACCTGCTACAAGTGTGGCCAGCGGGGTCACTGGAAGGCGACGTGCAGAGCGGAAGCCGTGGACTCCGACAAGCGTGTCGGGAGAGGACGGCAGGCCGAAGCAGTTGTCGACACGCCATGCACTAGTGATCAGCTCCATGCTGCGGGAGCTGATGTGGTTGGGGACCACGAGGCATGCCGTGGGCATGCAGCCTCCACAACCTCCAAGGGGGAGCAGAAGGCGAAGCAACGAACAGGGGCTGTCGCCATACATCACAATGGAGGTGATGTGCTCCGAGGAGGGGAAAAGCAGGTGGAGGAGTCAGTCGGGAACAATGGCACTGCGGCAAGGAGGCTTGAAGCGCTTGACCTGGCAAACGAGGTGCTGTCCGTGAGTCACCTCGTTGAGGAAGGACTCGAAGTGACCTTCATAACGAAGGGCGGCCTCCTAAAAGAGAAGGGCAGTGGACGTGTCGTGGCACGTGGTACACACAAGAGAGGTGTGTACCGGATACGTGCCCACGTCCTTACGAGGAGCAGCCGTGACTCTGACGTGGACAGCCGTCGGAGCAAGGAAACGGTTGCAGTTGCGTCCAAGATGGGGCAACTTGAGGGTGTAGTGGGTGGTATGGAGGGTACCATTGAGGCTGGGACGGGAATTCTGGACCAGAAGGCACGCCATGCAACGGGACGCCGAGTGATGGGTGCACGGCCTCCAAAGGAGGCAAGAGAAGTGGTCCAGGTGGCAGACCAGCCAGGAGAGAGCAACAACGGCAGGCGGCCTAGCTCTCTTAGCAGGCAAAAGGGGCCCAGTGCTGCAATAATGGTAAACCAGAGCCACAAGGTAGGCCAAACGGGCGCTGTCCATTTCCATGCGGGAGCGGTGGTGGCTGCGAGGAGAACCATGCAGCAAGACGAGGACGGCAAGGAGGTGCGTCCTCAAGGGGAGCACAAGGGGCTCCACACCTCATCAGAAAGGGAGCAGCTACGGGAGCGAATTGAGGGCCAAAATGTGACTGCTCAAGTGTTGGCATGGGGTGCCGGCAAGTCACGTGCACAGGGCTCCTCCTCAGGGACTGAGAAGAAGGAGAGCGGCAGCAAGTGGTTGAGCTCTCCATCGGAGCAAAACGTGCTCCAAGCGGCTGAGAAAAGGACCAAGCCGCAAGGTGCGGTCAAGGCGTTGGTGGATCCACGTCCTCGAGGAGGAGGAAAAGCACTCAAGGGGTATGGAACGGAGGATGCGGCATACAGGCCGGCATCTCCGGCATCCGCAAACAAGACGGATGAACCATGCAAAATGCATAGGTTGGGATAAGGGAGTATCATCTCCGATACTCCAACTTCTCCCAAAGAGGGAGAGACTGTGCATGAGGAGAGCGGCGAGGGAGCCAAGACCAAAGGAGCGGCAACGGAAGCCATGTCCAAGGGGGAGAGGCATGCACGTTTGGGATGTACGGCGAGACAGCGGCAGCACCGTAGGCAACGACTTAAGGAGAAGTCACAGCTGCAGCACCACGGATCTCGTGAGGCTGGTTGCAACTAAGGGTAAGCCAGTGCTGGCAGTGCGGGCGGCATCAGCTTGGTCAAAACGACACGCGCAGAGGCGGTGTCATCAAGGGCAAAGATCAGCACCAAGGAAGCACTACAGCAATGTGGAGGAGGTGTGCAGCACACTGGGGAAAATTTGCAAGGTGCCGAGGGTGCTAAGAACACAATGGTATCCAAGGCACACTCGGAGGCGCTTAAGGACTCAAAAGGGAGTTGCTGAAATGTGAAGCTCTCATGCCAAGGTGTGATGCTCTAGTGCCAAAGTGTGATGCTCTAGTGCCAAAGTGTGAGGCTATTGTGCCAAAGTTTGAAGCTCTAGTGCCAAAGTGTGACGCTCTAGTGCCAAAGTGTGACGCTCTAGTGCCAAAGTGTGTTGCTCTACTTCTAAAGTGTGACGCTCTAGTGCCAAAGTGTGATGCTATAGTGCCAAAGTGTAACGCTCTAGTGCAAAAGTGTGAAGCTCTGGTGGCAAAAAATGTCGCTCTAGTTCCAAAGTGTGACGCTCCAGTGCCAAGGTGTGACACTCCAGTGCCAAAGTGTGAAGCTCTAGTGCCTACATGTATCACTCTAGTGCCAAAGTGTGTCTCTTTAGTTCCAAAGTGTGACGCTCTAGTGCCAACCTGTGATGCTCTTGTGCCAAAGTGTGATACTCTAGTGCGAAAGTGTGAAGCCCTAGTGCCAAAGTGTGACGCTCTAGTGCCAACGTGTGATGCTCTAGTGCCAAAGTGTGAAGCTCTAGTGCCAAAGTGTGACGCTATAGGGCCACAATGTGACACTATAGTGCCAATGTGCGATGCTCTAGTGCCAAAGTGTGACGCTCTAATGCCGAAGTGTGTCGCTCTAGTTCCAAAGTGTGATGCTATAGTGCTCAAGTGTGAAGCTCTGGTGCCAAAGTGTGACGCTCTAGTGCTAACGATTGAAGCTCCAGTGCCAAATTATGATGCTATAGTGCCAAAGTTTGACACTCTACTACCAAAATGTGATGCTGTAGTGCCAATGTGTGACGCTCGTGTGCCAGAGTATGACGTTATAGTGCCCAAGTGTGACTCTCTAGTGCCAATTTGTGATGCTCTAGTGCCAAAGTGTGACGTTTTAGTGCCTAATTGTGACGCTCTACTGCCAATGAGTGGAGCTCTAAAGCCAAAGTGTGATGCTCTAGTGCCAAAGTGTGACATTCTAGTGCCAAAGTGTGAGGCTATAGTACCAAAGTATGACACTCTTGTGCCAAAGTGAGACGCTCTAGTGCCAAAATGTGACGTTGTAGTGCGAAAAAGTGACGCTCTAGTGCCAAAGTGTGTCGCTCTAGTTCTAACATGTGACGTTGTATGCCACAGTGTGATGCTCTAGTGCCAATGTGTGAAGCTCTAGTACCAAAGTATGACGCTTTAGTGCCAAAGTGTGAAGCTCTTGTGCCAAAGTGTGACGCTATACCAAAGTTTGACGCTCTAGTGCCAAAGCGTGATGCTCTAGTGCCAAAGTGTGAAGGTCTAGTTCCAAAGTGTGACGCTACAGTGTCAGAGTGTGACGCTCTAGTGCAAAAGTGTGAAGCTCTAGTGCCAAAGCGTGAACCTTTAGGGCCAACGTGTGACGCTCTAGTGCCAAAGTGTGACGCTCTAGTGCCAAAGTGTGAAGCTCTAGTGGCAAAGTGTGACGCTCCAGTACCAAAGTGTGACGCTCTAGTGCAAACGTGCGAAGCTCTAGTGCCAAAGTATGATGCTCTAGTGCCAGAGTGTGATTCTCTAGTGCCAAAGTGTGACGCTCTTGTGCCAAAGGGTGACGCTCTAGTGCCAAATTGTGACACTATAGTGCCAAAGTAAGATGCTCTACTGCCAAAATGTGTCGCTTTAGTGCCAAAGTGTGATGCTCTAGTGCCAAAGTGTGACGCTCTAGTGCCAAAGTGTGACGCTCTAGTGCCAAAGTGTAAAGGTCTAGTACCAAAGTGTGACTCTCTAGTGCCAAGGTATGACGCTCTAGTGCCAATGTGTGACCCTGTATTGCCAAAGTGGGACGCTCTAATGCCAAAGTTTGATTATCTAGTGCCAAATTGTGATGCTCTAGTGCCAACGTATGACGCTCTAGTACCAAATTGTGATGCTCTAGTGCCAGAGTGTGACGCCCTAGATTCAAAGTGTGACGCTCTAGTGCCAACATGTGACGCTCTTGTGCCAAAGTGTGATGCTCTCGTGCCAAAGTGGGAAGCTCTAGTGCCAAAGTGTGACGCTATAGTGCCAAAGTGTGACACTCTAGTGCCAACGTGTAACGCTCTAGTGCCAAAGTGTGACGCTCTAGTGCCAAAGTGTGACGCTCTAGTGCCAAAGTGTGACGCTCTACTGCCAAAGTGTGACGCTCTAGTGCCAAAACGTGAAGCTCTTGTGCCAAAGTGTGATGCTCTAGTGCCAAAGTGTGACGCCATTGTGCCAAAGTGTGAAGCTATAGTGCCAAAGTGTGACGGTCTAGTGCCAAAGTGTGATGCTCTAGTGCCAAAGTGTGACGCTCTAGTGCCAAAGTGTGATGCTCTAGTGGCAAAGTGTGACACTCTAGTGCCAAAGTGTGAAGCTATAGTGCCAAAGTGTGACGCTCTAGTGCCAAAGTGTGACGCTCTACTGCCAAAGTGTGACCCTCTAGTGCCAGAGTGTGACGCTGTAGTGCCAAGGTGTGACGCTCTAGTACCAAAGTGTGACGCTCTAGTGCCAAAGAGTGACACTCTAGTGCCAAAGTGTTTTGCTATAGCTCCAAAGTGTGACGCTCTAGTGCTAAGATTTGATGCTATAACGCCAAAGTACGAAGCTCTAGTACCAAAGTGTGACGCTTTAGAGCCAAAGTGTGAAGCTATAGTGCCAAAGTGTGAAGCTCTAGTGCCGAAGTGTGACGCTCTAGTGCCAAAGTTTGACCCTCTATAGCCAAAGTGTGAAGCTCTAGTGCCAAAAGTGTAATGCTCTAGTACTAAAGAGTGACGCTCTAGTGCCAAAGTGTGACGCTCTAGTGCCAAGGTGCGATGCTCTAGTGCCTAAGTGTGAAGCTCTAGTGCCAAAGTGTGACGGTTTAGGGCTAGAGTGTGACGCTCTAGTGCCAAACTGTGATGCTCTAGTTCCAAAGTGTGATGCTCTAGTCCCAAAATGTGACGCTCTAGTGCAAAAGTATGACGCTCTAGTGCCAAAGTGTGATGCCCTATTGCCAAATTGTGAGGCTCTAGTGCTAAAGTGTGAAGCTCTAGTGCCAACGTGTTCCACTCTGGTGCCAAATTGTGACGCTCTAGTACCAAAGTGTGACGCTCTAGTGCAAAAGTGTAAAGCTCTAATGCCAAAGTGTGACGCTCTAGTGCCAAAGTGTAACGCTCTAGTACCAAAGTGTGGAGCTCTAGTGCCAAAATGTGACACTATAGTACCAAAGTGTGACGCTCTAGTGCCAAAGTGTGATACTCCAGTGCCAAAGTGTGACGCTCTAGTGCAAACATTGGATGCGCTACTGCCAAAGTGTGAAGCTCTAGTGCCAAAGTGTGATGCTCTAGTGCCCAAGTGTGACATTCTAGTGCCAAAGTGTGACGCTATAGTGCCAAAGTGTGACACTCTAGTGCCAAAGTGTTACACTCTAGTGCCAACGTGTAACGCTCTAGTGCCAAAGTGTTACGCTCTAGTGCCAAAGTGTGACGCTCTAGTGCCAAAGTGTGACGCTCTAGTGCCAAAGTGTGACGCTCTAGTGCCAAAGTGTGACGCTCTAGTGCCAAAACGTGAAGCTCTTGTGCCAAAGTGTAATGCTCTAGTGCCAAAGTGTGACGCCATTGTGCCAAAGTGTGAAGCTATAGTGCCAAAGTGTGACGGTCTAGTGCCAAAGTGTGATGCTCTAGTGCCAAAGTGTGACGCTCTAGTGCCAAAGTGTGACGCTCTAGTGCCAAAGTGTGACGCTCTAGTGCCAGAGTGTGACGCTCTAGTGCCAAAGTGTGACGCTCTAGTGCCAAAGTTTGACCCTCTAGCGCCAAAGTGTAAAGCTCTAGTGCCAAAAGTGTAATGCTCTAGTACTAAAGAGTGACGCTCTAGTGCCAAAGTGTGACGCTCTAGTGCCAAGGTGCGACGCTCTAGTGCCAAAGTGTGAAGCTCTAGTGCCAAAGTGTGACGGTTTAGGGCTAGAGTGTGACGCTCTAGTGCCAAACTGTGATGCTCTAGTGCCAAAGTGTGATGCTCTAGTCCCAAAATGTGACGCTCTAGTGCCAAAGTATGACGCTCTAGTGCCAAAGTGTGATACCCTAGTGCCAAAGTGTGAGGCTCTAGTGCTAAAATGTGAAGCTCTAGTGCCAACGTGTTCCACTCTGGTGCCAAATTGTGACGCTCTAGTGCCAAAGTGTGACGCTCTAGTGCAAAAGTGTAAAGCTCTAGTGCCAAAGTGTGATGCTCTAGTGCCAAAGTGTGACGCTCTAGTACCAAAGTGTGGAGCTCTAGTGCCAAACTGTGACACTATATTACCAAAGTGTGACGCTCTAGTGCCAAAGTGTGATACTCCAGTGCCAAAGTGTGACGCTCTAGTGCAAACGTTGGATGCGCTACTGCCTCTGTGTGAAGCTCTAGTGCCAAAGTGTGATGCTCTAGTGCCCAAGTGTGACATTCTAGTGCCAAAGTGTGACGGTCTAGTGCCAAAGTGTGATGCTCTAGTGCCAAAGTGTGACGCTCTAGCGCCAAGTTCTGGTGCTGTAGAGCCAAAGTGTGACGTTATAGTGCAAAAGTCTGAAGCTCTAGTGCCAAAGTATGACGCTCTAGTGCCAACGTGTGAAGCTCTATTGCCAAAGTGTGATGCTATACTGCCAAGGTGTGATGCTCTAGTGCCAAAGTGCAAAGGTCTAGTGCCAAAGTGTGACGCTCTAGTGCCAAAGCGTGATGCTCTAGTGCCAACATGTGATCCTCTAGTGCCAAAGTGGGATGCTCTAGTGAAAAAGTGTGACACTCTAGTGCCAGAGTGTGAAGCTATCATGCCAAACTGTGACGCTCTAGTACCAAAGTGTGTTGCTCTAGTGCCAAAGTGTGACACTCTAGTGCCAAAGTGGGGTGCTCTACTGCCAAAGTGTAAAGCTCTACTGCCAAAGTGTGACTCTCTAGTGCCAAAGTGTGACGCTCTAGTGCCAAAGTGAGCCCCTCTAGTGCCAAGTTATGACGTTTTAGTGCCAAAGTGTGACTCCCTAGTGCCAAAGTGTGACGCTCTAGTGCCAAAGTGTGACGCTCTAGTGCAAAAGTGTGATGCTCTAGTGCCAAAGGATGGAGCTCTAGTGGCAAAGTGTGATGCTCTAATGCCAAAGTTTGACGCTCTAGTGCCAAGGTGCGATTCTCTTGTACCAAATTGTGATGCTCTTCTGCCAAAGTGTGGTGCTCTACTGCCAAAGTGTGACGCTCTAGTGCTAAAGTGTGAAGCTCTAGTGCCAAGGTGTGACGCTCTAGTGCCAAGTGTGGAGCTGTACTGCCAAAGTGTGACGCTCTAGGTCCAAGGTGTGATGCTCCAGTGCCAAGTGTGGAGCTCTAGTTCCAAAGAGTGATGCTCTAGTGCAAAAGTGTGATGCTCTAGTGCCAAAGTGTGACGCTCTAGTGCCAAAATGTGAAGCTCCTATGCCAACATGTGATACTTTAGTGCCAAAGTGTGACGCTCTACTGCCTAAGTGTGAAAATATAGTGCCAAAGTCTGATGCTCTAGTGCCAAAGTGTGAGGCTCTAGTGCCAAAGTGTAACGTTATAGTGCCAAAGTGTGTCGCTCTAGTGCCAAAATGTGACGCTCTAGTGGCAAATCGTGAAGCGCTAGTGCCAAAGTGTGACGCTCTAGTACCAAAGTGTGAAGCTCTAGTGCCAATGTGTGACGCTCTAGTGCCGAAGTGTGACGCTATAGTGCAAACGTGTGACGCTCTAGTGCCAAAGTGTGTCGCTCTAGTTCCAAAGTGTGACGCTCTAGTGCCAAAGTGTGACGCTCTAGTGCCAAAGTGTTTATACTCTAGTGCCAAAGTGTGAAGCTCTAGTGATGAAATGTGAAGCTCTTGTGCCAAAGTGTGATACTATAGTGCCAAACTGTGATGCCCTATTGCCAAAATGGTATGCTCTACTGCCAAAGTGTGAAGATCTAGTGCCAAAGTGAGACTCTCTAGTACTAAAGTATGACGTTATAGTGCCAAAGTGTGATTCTCTAGAGCCAACTGTGACGCTCTTGTGCCAAAGTATGACACTCTAGTGCCAAAGTGTGACGCTCTAGTGCCAACGTGTGACGCTCTAGTGCCAAAGTGTGACGCTCTAGTGCCAAAGTGTGACGCTGTAGTGCCAAAGTGTAACGCTATAGTGCCAAAGTGTGACGCCATAGTGCCAACGTGTGAAGCTATAGTGCCAAAGTGTGACGGTCTAGTGCCAAAGTGTGACGGTCTAGTGCCAAAGTGTGATGCTCTAGTGCCAAAGTGTGACGCTCTAGTGCCAAAGTGTGACGCTCTAGTGCCAAAGTGTGAAGCTCTAGTGCCAAAGTGTGACGCTCTAGTGCCAAAGTCTGACGCTCTAGTGCCAAAGTGTGACGCTCCATTGCCAGAGTGTGACGCTTTAGTGCCAAGGTGTGACGCTCTAGTGCCAAAGTGTGACGCTCTAGTGCCAAAGTGTGACGGTCTAGTGCCAAAGTGTGACGGTCTAGTGCCAAAGTGTGACGGTCTAGTGCCAAAGTGTGATGCTCTAGTGCCAAAGTGTGATGCTCTAGCGCCAAAGTGTGACGCTCTAGTGCCAAAGTGTGAAGCTCTAGTGCCAAAGTGTGACGCTCTAGTGCCAAAGTCTGACGCTCTAGTGCCAAAGTGTGACGCTCCATTGCCAGAGTGTGACGCTTTAGTGCCAAGGTGTGACGCTCTAGTGCCAAAGTGTGACGCTCTAGTGCCAAAGAGTGATGCTCTAGTGCCAAAGTGTTTTGCTATAGCTCCAAAGTGTAACGCTCTAGTGCTAAAATTTGATGCTCTAACGCCAAAGTGTGAACCTCTAGTACCAAAGTGTGATGCCTTAGAGCCAAAGTGTGAAGCTCTAGTGCCAGAGTGTGAAGCTCTAGTGCCAAAGTGTGACGCTCTAGTGCCAAAATTTGACGCTCTAGTGCCAAAGTGTGAAGCTCTAGTGCCAACAGTGTAATTCTCTAGTACTAAAGAGTGACGCTCTAGTGCCAAAGTGTGACGCTCTAGTGCCAACGTGCGACGCTCTAGTGCCAAAGTATGAAGCTCTAGTACCAAAGTGTGACGCTCTAGGGCCAGAGTGTGACGCTCTAATGCCAAACTGTGACTCTCTAGTGCCAACGTGTGATGCTCTAGTCCCAAAATGTGACGCTCTAGTACCAAAGTGTGATGCTCTACTGCCGAGGTGTGATGCTCTAGTGCCAAAGTGCAAAGGTCTAGTGCCAAAGTGTGACGCTCTAGTGTCAAAGCGTGATGCTCTAGTGCAAAGATGTGACGCTCTAGTGCCAAAGTGAAAAGCTATCATGCCAAACTGTGACGCTCTAGTACCAAAGTGTCTTGCTCCAGTGCCAAAGTGTGACGCTCTAGTGCCAAAGTGGGGTGCTATACTGCCAAAGTGTAAAGCTGTACTGCCAAGGTGTGACTCTCTAGTGCCAGAGTGTGACGCTCTAGTGCCAAAGTGAGGCGCTCTAGTGCCAAGGTATGACGTTTTAGTGCCAAAGTGTGACTCCCTAGTGCCAAAAAGTGACGCTCTAGTGCCAAAGTGTGACGCTCTAGTGCAAAAGTGTGATGCTCTAGTGCCAAAGGATGGAGCTCTAGTGCCAAAGTGTGATGCTCCAATGCCAAAGTTTGACGCTCTAGTGCCAAGGTGCGATGCTCTTGTACCAAAGTGTGATGCTCTGGTGCCAAAGTGTGGTGCTCTACTGCCAAAGTGTGACGCTCTAGTACTAAAGTGTGAAGCTCTAGTGCCAAGGTGTGATGCTCTAGTGCCAAGTGTGGAGCTATAGTGCCAAAGTAAGACGCTCTAGGTCCAAGGTGTGACGCTCCAGTGCCAAATGTGGAGCTCTAGTTCCAAAGTGTGACGCTCTAGTGCCAAAGTGTGACGCTCTAGTGCCAAAGTGTGACGCTCTAGTGCCAAACTGTGAAGCTCCTGTGCCAACATGTGATACTCTAGTGCCTAAGTGTGATGCTCTACTGCCTAAGTCTGAAGATATAGTGCCAAATTCTGATGCTCTAGTGCCAAATTGTGATGCTCTTGTGCCAAAGTGTGACGTTCTAGTGGCAAATTGTGACGCTCTAGTGCCAAAATGCGACGCTATAGTGGCAAATCGTGAAGCGCTAGTGCCAGAGTGTGACTCTATAGGACCAAAGTGTGAAGCTGTAGTGCCAATGTGTGACGCTCTAGTGCAAACGTGTGACGCTCTAGTGCCAAGGTGTGTCGCTCTAGTTCCAAAGTGTGACGCTCTAGTGTCTAAGTGTGACGCTCTAGTGCCAAAGTGTGATACTCTAGTGCCAAAGTGTGAATCTCTAATGCCGAAATGTGAAGCTCTTGTGCCAAAATGTGATGCTCTAGTGCCAATGTGTGATGCTCTAGTGCCAAAGTGTGAATATATAGTGCCAACAAAAGACGCTCTAGTACTAAAGTATGACGTTATAGTACCAAAGTGTTATTTTCTAGTGCCAACGTGTGACGCTCTTGTGCCAAAGTGTGACACTCTCGTGCCAAAGTGTGAAGCTCTAGTACCAAAGTGTGACCCTATAGTGCCAAAGTGTGACACTCTAGTGCCAATGTGTGACGCTCTAGTGCCAACGTGTGACAGCCTAGTGCCAAATTGTGACGCTCTAGTGCCAAAGTGTGACGCTCTAGTGCCAAAGTGTGACGCTCTAGTGCCAAAGTGTGACGCTCTAGTGCCAACACGTGAAGCTCTTGTGCCAAAGTGTGATGCTCTAGTGCCAAAGTGTGACGCCATAGTGCCAACGTGTGAAGCTATAGTGCCAAAGTGTGACGGTCTAGTGCCAAAGTGTGACGCTCTAGTGCCAAAGTATGATGCTCTAGTGCCAAAGTGTGACGCTCTAGTGCCAAAGTGTGACGCTCTAGTGCCAAAATGTGAAGCTCCTGTGCCAACATGTGATACTCTAGTGCCAAAGTGTGACGCTCTACTGCCTAGGTGTGAAGATATAGTGCCAAAGTCTGATGCTCTAGTGCCAAAGTGTGAAGCTCTAGTGCCAAAGTGTAACGTTCTAGTGCCAAAGTTTGACGCTCTAGTGCCAAAATGTGACGCTCTCATGGCAAATCGTGAAGCGCTAGTGCCAACGTGTGACGCTCTAGTACCAAAGTGTAAATCTCTAGTGCCAACGTGTGATGCTCTAGTGCCGAAGTGTGACGCTATAGTGCAAACGTGTGAGGCTCTAGTGCCAAAGTGTGTCGCTCTAGTTCCAAAGTGTGACGCTCTAGTGCCAAAGTGTGACACTCTAGTGCAAAAGTGTGATACTCTAGTGCCAAAGTGTCAAGCTCTAATGCCGAAATGTGAAGCTCTTGTGCCAAAGTGTGATACTCTAGTGCCAAAGTGTGATGCCCTATTGCAAAAATGTTATGCTCTACTGCCAAAGTGTGAAGTTCTAGTGCCAACGTGAGACTCTCTAGTACTAAAGTATGACGTAATAGTGCCAAAGTGTGATTCTCTAGTGCCAACGTGTGACGCTCTTGTGCCAAAGTGTGACGCTCTCATGCCAAAGTATGAAGCTCTAGTGCCAAAGTGTGACGCTCTAGTGCCAAAGTGTGACACTCTAGTGCCAAAGTGTGACGCTCTAGTGCCAACGTGTGACGCTCTAGTGCCAAAGTGTGACGTTCTAGTGCCAAAGTGTGACGCTCTAGTGCCAAAGTGTGACGCTCTAGTGCCAAAGTGTGACGCTCTAGTGCCAACGTGTGACGCTCTAGTGCCAAAGTGTGACGTTCTAGTGCCAAAGTGTGACGCTCTAGTGCCAAAGTGTGACGCTCTAGTGCCAAAGTGTGAGGCCATAGTGCCAACGTGTGAAGCTTTAGTGCCAAAGTGTGACGGTCTAGTGCCAAAGTGTGACGCTCTAGTGCCAAAGTGTGATGCTCTAGTGCCAAAGTGTGACGCTCTAGTGCCATAGTGTGACGCTCTAGTGCCAAAGTGTGAAGCTCTAGTGCCAAAGTGTGACGCTCTAGTGCCAAAGTGTGACGTTCTAGTGCCAACGTGTGACGCTCCATTGCCAGAGTGTGACGCTGGAGTGCCAAGGTGTGACGCTCTAGTGCCAAAGTGTGACGCTCTAGTGCCAAACAGTGACGCTCTAGTGCCAAAGTGTTTTGCTATAGCTCCAAAGTGTAACGCTCTTGTACCGAAATTTGATGCTCTAACGCCAAAGTGTGAACCTCTAGTACCAAAGTGTGACGCCTTAGAGCCAAAGTGTGAAGCTCTAGTGCCAGAGTGTGAAGCTCTAGTGCCAAAGTGTGACGCTCTAGTGCCAACATTTGACGCTATAGTGCCAAAGTGTGAAGCTCTAGTGCCAACAGTGTAATGCTCTAGTACTAAAGAGTGACGCTCTAGTGCCAAAGTGTGACGCTCTAGTGCCAACGTGTGACGCTCTAGTGCCAAAGTGTGAAGCTCTAGTGCCAAAGTGTCATGCTCTAGGGCCAGAGTGTGACGCTCTAGTGCCAAGCTGTGACGCTCTAGTGCCAAAGTGTGATTCTCTAGTCCCAACATGTGACGCTCTAGTGCCAAAGTATGACGCTCTAGTGCTAAAGTGTGACGCCCTAGTGCCATAGTGTGAGGCTCTAGTGCTAAAGTTTGAAGCTCTAGTGCCAACGTGTTACACTCTAGTGCCAAAGTGTGACGCTCTAGTGCCAAAGTGTGATGCTCTAGTGCCAAAGTGTAAAGCTCTAGTGCCAAAGTGTGACGCTCTAGTGCCAAAGTGTGACGCTCTAGTACCAAAGTGTGGAGCTGTAGTGCCAAACCATGACACTATAGAACCAAAGTGTGACGCTCTAGTGCCAAAGTGTGATACTCCAGTGCCAAAGTGTGACGATCTAGTGCAAACGTTTGATGCACTACTGCCAAAGTGTGAAGCTCTAGTGCCAAAGTGTGACGCTGTAGTGCCCAAGTGTGACATTCTAGTGCGAAAGTGTGATGCTCTAGTGCCAAAGTGTGACGCTCTAGTGCCAAAGTGTGATGCTATAACGCCATGTTCTGGTGCTGTAGAGCCAAAGTGTGACGTTCTAGTGCAAAAGTCTGAAGCTCTAGTGCCAAAGTGTGACGCTCTAGTGCCAATGTGTGAAGCTCTAGTGCCAAAGTGTGATAATCTACTGCCGAGGTGTGATGCTCTAGTGCCAAAGTGCAAAGGTATAGTGCCAAAGTGTGTCGCTCTAGTGCCAAAGCGTGATGCTCTAGTGCAAAGGTGTGATGCTCTAGTGCCAAAGTGTGAAGCTATCATGCAAAACTGTGACACTCTAGTACCAAAGTGTCTTGCTCTAAAGCCAAAGTGTGACGCTCTAGTGCCAAAGTGGGGTGCTCTACTGCCAAAGTGTAAAGCTCTACTGCCAAAGTGTGACTCTCTAGTGCCAGAGTGTGATGCTCTAGTGCCAAAGTGAGGCGCTCTAGTGCCAAGGTATGACGTTTTAGTGCCAAAGTGTGACTCTCTAGTGCCAAAGTGTGACGCTATAGTGCCAAAGTGTGACGCTCTAGTGCAAAAGTGTGATGCTCTAGTGCCAAAGGATGGAGCTCTATTGCCAAAGTGTGATGCTCTAAAGCCAAAGTTTGACGCTCTACTGCCAAGGTGCGATGCTCTTGTACCAAAGTGTGATGCTCTTGTGCCAAAGTGTGGTGCTCTTTTGCCTAAGTGTGATGCTCTAGTGCTAAAGTGTGAAGCTCTAGTGCCAAGGTGTGACGCTCTAGTGCCAAGTGTGGAGCTCTAGTGCCAAAGTAAGACGCTCTAGGTCCAAGGTGTGACACTCCAGTGCCAAGTGTGGAGCTCTAGTTCCAAAGTGTGACGCTCTTGTGCCAAAGTGTGATGCTCTAGTGCCAAAGTGTGACGCTCTAGTGCCAAAATGTGAAGCTCCTGTGCCAACATGTGATACTCCAGTGCCAAAGTGTGACGCTGTACTGCCTAAGTCTGAAGATATAGTGCCAAAATCGGACGCTCTAGTGCCAAAGTGTGATGCTCTTGTGCCAAAGTGTGACGTTCTAGTGGCAAAGTGTGACGCTCTAGTGCCAAAATGTGACGCTCTAGTGGCAAATCGTGAAGTGCTAGTGCCAAAGTGTGACGCTCTAGTACCAAAGTGTGAAGCTCTAGTGCCAAAGTGTGACGCTCTAGTGGCAAAGTGTGACGCTCTAGTGCCAAAATGTGACGCTCTAGTGGCAAATCGTGAAGTGCTAGTGCCAAAGTGTGACGCTCTAGTACCAAAGTGTGAAGCTCTAGTGCCAACGTGTGAGGCTCTAATGCCGAAGTGTGACGCTATAGTGCAAACGTGTGACACTCTAGTGCCAAAGTGTGTCGCTCTAGTTCCAAAGTGTGACGCTCTAGTGTCTAAGTGTGACGCTCTAGTGCCAAAGTGTGATACTCTAGTGCCAAAGTGTGAAGCTCTAATGCCGAAATGTGAAGCTCTTGTGCCAAAATGTGATGCTCTAGTGCCAAAGTGTGATGCTCTAGTGCCAAAGTGTGAATATCTAGTGCCAAAGTAAGACGCTCTAGTACTAAAGTATGACATTATAGTGCCAAAGTGTGATTCTCTAGTGCCAACGTGTGACGCTCTTGTGCCAAAGTGTGACGCTCTCGTGCCAAAGTGTGAAGCTCTAGTGCCAAAGTGTGACGCTATAGTGCCAAAGTGTGACACTCTAGTGCCAAAGTGTGACGCTCTAGTGCCAAAGTGTGACGCTCTAGTGCAAAAGTGTGATGCTCTAGTGCCAAAGGATGGAGCTCTATTGCCAAAGT
>SZWC01000141.1:451931-465843 GCA_023375785.1 Penium margaritaceum | reverse complement strand
GCTCTAGTGCCAAAGTGTGATGCTCTAGTGCCAAAGTGTGACGCCATAGTGCCAACGTGTGAAGCTATAGTGCCAAAGTGTGACAGTCTAGTGCCAAAGTGTGACACTCTAGTGCCAAAGTATGATGCTCTAGTGCCAAAGTGTGATGCTCTAGTGCCAAAGTGTGACGCTGTAGTGCCAAAGTGTGAAGCTCTAGTGCCAAAGTGTGACGCTCTAGTGCCAAAGTGTGACGCTCTAGTGCCAAAGTGTGACGCTCTAGTGCCAGAGTGTGACGCTGTAGTGCCAAGGTGTGACGCTCTATCGCCAAAGTGTGACGCTCTAGTGCCAAAGAGTGGTGATCTAGTGCCAAAGTGTTTTGCTATAGCTCCAAAGTGTGACGCTCTAGTGCTAAAATTTGATGCTCTAACGCCAAAGTGTGAAGCTCTAGTACCGAAGTGTGACGCTTTAGACCCAAAGTGTGAAGCTCTAGTGCCAAAGTGTGAAGCTCTAGTGCCAAAGTTTGATGCTCTAGTGCCAAAGTTTGACGCTCTAGTGCCAAAGTGTGAAGCTATAGTGCTGAAAGTGTAATGCTCTAGTACTAAATAGTGACGCTCTAGTGCCAATGTGTGACGCTCTAGTGCCAACGTGCGACGCTCTAGTGCCAAAGTGTGAAGCTCTAGTGCCAAAGTGTGACGCTCTAGGGCCAGAGTGTGACGCTCTAGTGCCAAAGAGTGACGCTCTAGTGCCAATGTGTGACGCTCTAGTGCCAACGTGCGACGCTCTAGTGCCAAAGTGTGAAGCTCTAGTGCCAAAGTGTGACGCTCTAGGGCCAGAGTGTGACGCTCTAGTGCCAAACTGTTATGCTCTAGTGCCAAAGTGTGATGCTCTAGTCCCAAAATGTGACGCTCTAGTGCCAAAGTGTGACGCTCTAGGGCCAGAGTGTGACGCTCTAGTGCCAAACTGTTATGCTCTAGTGCCAAAGTGTGATGCTCTAGTCCCAAAATGTGACGCTCTAGTGCCAAAGTATGACGCTCTAGTGCCAAAGTCTGATGCCCTAGTGCCAACGTGAGAGGCTCTAGTGCTAAAGTGTGAAGCTCTAGTGCCAACGTGTTACACTCTAGTGCCAAAGTGTGACGCTCTAGTGCCAAAGTGTGACGCTCTAGTGCCAAAGTGTAAAGCTCTAGTGCCAAAGAGTGACGCTCTAGTGCCAAAGTGTGACGCTCTAGTACCAAAGTGTGGAGCTGTAGTGCCAAACTGTGAAACTATAGAATGAGTGTGTGACGCTCTAGTGCCAAAGTGTGATACTCCAGTGCCAAAGTGTGACGATTTAGTGCAAACGTTTGATGCGCTACTGCCAAAGTGTGAAGCTCTAGTGCCAATGTGTGACGCTCTAGTGCCCAAGTGTGATATTCTTGTGCGAAAGTGTGACACTCTAGTGCCAAAGTGTGACGCTCTAGTGCCAAAGTGTGATGCTCTAGCGCCAAGTTCTGGTGCTGTAGAGCCAAAGTGTGACGTTCTAGTGCAAAAGTCTGAAGCTCTAGTGCCAAAGTGTGATGCTCTAGTGCCAACGTGTGAAGCTCTAGTGCCAAAGTGTGACGTTCTAGTGCAAAAGTCTGAAGCTCTAGTGCCAAAGTGTGATGCTCTAGTGCCAACGTGTGAAGCTCTAGTGCCAAAGTGTGATGCTCTACTGCCGAGGTGTGATGCTCTAGTGCCAAATTGCAAAGGTCTAGTGCCAAAGTGTGTCGCTCTAGTGCCAAAGCGTGATGCTCTAGTGCAAAGGTGTGACGCTCTAGTGCCAAAGTGTGAAGCTATCATGCCAAACTGTGATGCTCTAGTACCAAAGTGTGTTGCTCTAGTGCCAAAGTGTGACGCTCTAGTGCCAAAGTGGGGTGCTCTACTGCCAAAGTGTAAAGCTCTACTGCCAAAGTGTGACTCTCTAGTGCCAGAGTGTGACGCTCTAGTGCCAAAGTGGGGTGCTCTACTGCCAAAGTGTAAAGCTCTACTGCCAAAGTGTGACTCTCTAGTGCCAGAGTGTGATGCTTTAGTGCCAAACTGAGGCGCTCTTGTAACAAAGTATGACGTTTTAGTGCCAAAGTGTGACTCTCTTGTGCCAAAGTGTGACGCTCTAGTGCCAAAGTGTGACGCTCTAGTGCAAAAGTGTGATGCTCTAGTGCCAAAGGATGGAGCTCTATTGCCAAAGTTTGATGCTCTAATGCCAAAGTGCGACGCTCTAGTGCCAAGGTGCGATGCTCTTGTACCAAAGTGTGATGCTCTTGTGCCAAAGTGTGTTGCTCTACTGCCAAAGTGTGACGCTCTAGTGTTAAAGTGTGAAGCTCTAGTGCCAAGGTGCGATGCTCTTGTACCAAAGTGTGATGCTCTTGTGCCAAAGTGTGTTGCTCTACTGCCAAAGTGTGACGCTCTAGTGTTAAAGTGTGAAGCTCTAATGCCAAGGTGTGATGCTATAGTGCCAAGTGTGGAGCTCTAGTGCCAAAGTAAGACGCTCTAGGTCCAAGGTGTGACGCTCCAGTGCCAAGTGTGGAGCTCTAGTTCCAAAGTGTGACGCTCTAGTGCCAAAGTGTGAAGCTCTAGTGCCAAAGTAAGACGCTCTAGGTCCAAGGTGTGACGCTCCAGTGCCAAGTGTGGAGCTCTAGTTCCAAAGTGTGACGCTCTAGTGCCAAAGTGTGACGCTCTAGTGCCAAAGTGTGACGCTCTTGTGCCAAAATGTAAAGCTCCTGTGCCAACATGTGATACTCTAGTGCCAAAGTGTGACGCTCTACTACATAAGTCTGAAGATATAGTGCCAAACTCTGACGCTCTAGTGCCAAAGTGTGATGCTCTTGTGCCAAAGTGTGACGTTCTAGTGGCAAAGTGTGATGCTCTAGTGCCAAAATGTGACGCTCTAGTGGCAAATCGTGAGGCGCTGGTGCCAAAGTGTGACGCTCTAGTACCAAAGTGAGAAGCTATAGTGCCAACGTGTGACGCTCTAGTGCTGAAGTGTGACGCTATAGTGCAAACGTGTGACGCTCTAGTGCCAAAGTGTGTCGCTCTAGTTCCAAAGTGTGACGCTCTAGTTTCTAAGTGTGACGCTCTAGTGCCAAAGTGTGATACTCTAGTGCGAAAGTGTGAAGCTCTAATGCCGAAATGTGAAGCTCTTGTGCCAAAATGTGATGCTCTAGTGCCAAAGTGTGATTCTCTAGTGCCAAAGTGTGAATATCTAGTGCCAAAGTGAGACGCTCTAGTACTAAAGTATGACGCTCTAGTGCCAAAGTGTGACGCTCTAGTGCCAAAGTGTGAAGCTCTAGTGCCAAAGCGTGACGCTATAGTGCGAACGTGTGACGCTCTAGTGCCAAAGTGTGAAGCTCTAGTGCCAAAGCGTGACGCTATAGTGCGAACGTGTGACGCTCTAGTGCCAAAGTGTGAAGCTCTAGTGCCAAAGCGTGACGCTATAGTGCGAACGTGTGACGCTCTAGTGCCAAAGTGTGAAGCTCTAGTGCCAAAGCGTGACGCTATAGTGCGAACGTGTGACGCTCTAGTGCCAAAGTGTGACGCTCTAGTGCCAAAGTGTGACGCTCTAGTGCCAAAACGTGAAGCTCTTGTGCCAAAGTGTGATGCTCTAGTGCCAAAGTGTGACACCATAGTGCCAACGTGTGAAGCTATAGTGCCAAAGTGTGACGCTCCAGTGCAAAAGTGTGATGCTCTAGTGCCAAAGGATGGAGCTCTATTGCCAAAGTGTGATGCTCTAAAGCCAAAGTTTGACGCTCTAGTGCCAAGGTGCGATGCTCTTGTACCAAAGTGTGATGCTCTTGTGCCAAAGTGTGGTGCTCTACTGCCTAAGTGTGACGCTCTAGTGCTAAAGTGTGAAGCTCTAGTGCCAAGGTGTGATGCTCTAGTGCCAAGTGTGGAGCTCTAGTGCCAAAGTAAGACGCTCTAGGTCCAAGGTGTGACGCTCCAGTGCCAAGTGTGGAGCTCTAGTTCCAAAGTGTGACGCTCTAGTGCCAAAGTGTGATGCTCTAGTGCCAAAGTGTGATGCTCTAGTGCCAAAATGTGAAGCTCCTGTGCCAACATGTGATACTCTAGTGCCAAAGTGTGACGCTCTACTGCCTAAGTCTGAATATATAGTGCCAAACTCTGACGCTCTAGTGCCAAAGTGTGATGCTCTTGTGCCAAAGTGTGACGTTCTAGTGGCAAAGTGTGACGCTCTAGTGCCAAAATGTGACGCTCTAGGGCCAGAGTGTGACGCTCTAGTGCCAAACTGTTATGCTCTAGTGCCAAAGTGTGATGCTCTAGTCCCAAAATGTGACGCTCTAGTGCCAAAGTATGACGCTCTAGTGCCAAAGTCTGATGCCCTAGTGCCAAAGTGAGAGGCTCTAGTGCTAAAGTGTGAAGCTCTAGTGCCAACGTGTTACACTCTAGTGCCAAAGTGTGACGCTCTAGTGCCAAAGTGTGACGCTCTAGTGCCAAAGTGTAAAGCTCTAGTGCCAAAGAGTGACGCTCTAGTGCAAAAGTGTGACGCTCTAGTACCAAAGTGTTGAGCTGTAGTGCCAAACTGTGAAACTATAGAATGAAAGTGTGACGCTCTAGTGCCAAAGTGTGATACTCCAGTGCCAAAGTGTGACGATCTAGTGCAAACGTTTGATGTGCTACTGCCAAAGTGTGAAGCTATAGTGCCAATGTGTGACGCTCTAGTGCCCAAGTGTGACATTCTAGTGCGAAAAGTGTGACACTCTAGTGCCAAAGTGTGACGCTCTAGTGCCAAAGTGTGATGCTCTAGCGCCAAGTTCTGGTGCTGTAGAGCCAAAGTGTGACGTTATAGTGCGAAATTCTGAAGCTCTAGTGCCAAAGTGTGATGCTCTAGTGCCAACGTGTGAAGCTCTAGTGCCAAAGTGTGATGCTCTACTGCCGAGGTGTGATGCTCTAGTGCCAAAGTGCAAAGGTCTAGTGCCAAAGTGTGTCGCTCTAGTGCCAAAGCGTGATGCTCTAGTGCAAAGGTGTGACGCTCTAGTGCCAAAGTGTGAAGCTATCATGCCAAACTGTGACGCTCTAGTACCAAAGTGTGTTGCTCTAGTGCCAAAGTGTGACGCTCTAGTGCCAAAGTGGGGTGCTCTACTGCCAAAGTGTAAAGCTCTCGTGCCAAAGTGTGACGCTCTAGTGCCAAAGTGTGACGCTCTAGTGGCAAAGTGTGACGCTCTAGTGCCAAAATGTGACGCTCTAGTGGCAAAGCGTGAAGCGCTAGTGCCAAAGTGTGACGCTCTAGTGGCAAAGTGTGACGCTCTAGTGCCAAAATGTGACGCTCTAGTGGCAAAGCGTGAAGCGCTAGTGCCAAAGTGTGACGCTCTAGTGGCAAAGTGTGACGCTCTAGTGCCAAAATGTGACGCTCTAGTGGCAAAGCGTGAAGCGCTAGTGCCAAAGTGTGACGCTCTAGTGGCAAAGTGTGACGCTCTAGTGCCAAAATGTGACGCTCTAGTGGCAAAGCGTGAAGCGCTAGTGCCAAAGTGTGACGCTCTAGTGGCAAAGTGTGACGCTCTAGTGCCAAAATGTGACGCTCTAGTGGCAAAGCGTGAAGCGCTAGTGCCAAAGTGTGACGCTCTAGTGGCAAAGTGTGACGCTCTAGTGCCAAAATGTGACGCTCTAGTGGCAAAGCGTGAAGCGCTAGTGCCAAAGTGTGACGCTCTAGTGGCAAAGTGTGACGCTCTAGTGCCAAAATGTGACGCTCTAGTGGCAAAGCGTGAAGCGCTAGTGCCAAAGTGTGACGCTCTAGTGGCAAAGTGTGACGCTCTAGTGCCAAAATGTGAAGCTCCAGTGCCAACATGTGATACTCTAGTGCCAAAGTGTGACGCTCTACTGCCTAAGTCTGAAGATATAGTGCCAAACTCTGACGCTCTAGTGCCAAAGTGTGATGCTCTTGTGCCAAAGTGTGACGTTCTAGTGGCAAAGTGTGACGCTCTAGTGCCAAAATGTGACGCTCTAGTGGCAAATCGTGAAACGCTAGTGCCAAAGTGTGACGCTCTAGTACCAAAGTGTGAAGCTCTAGTGCCAACGTGTGACGCTCTAGTGCCGAAATGTGGCGCTATAGTGCAAACGTGTGACGCTCTAGTGCAAAAGTGTGTCGCTCTAGTTCCAAAGTGTGACGCTCTAGTGTCTAAGTGTGACGCTCTAGTGCCAAAGTGTGATACTCTAGTGCCAAAGTGTGAAGCTCTTATGCCGAAATGTGAAGCTCTTGTGCCAAAATGTGATGCTCTAGTGCCAAAGTATGATGCTATAGTGCCAAAGTGTGAATATCTAGTGCCAAAGTAAGACGCTCTAGTACTAAAGTATGACGTTATAGTGCCAAATTGTGATTCTCTAGTGCCAATGTGTGACGCTCTTGTGCCAAAGTGTGACGCTCTCGTGCCAAAGTGTGAAGCTCTAGTGCCAAAGTGTGACGCTATAGTGCCAAAGTGTGACACTCTAGTGCCAAAATGTGACGCTCTAGTGCCAATGTGTGGCGCTCTAGTGCCAAAGTGTGACGCTCTAGTGCCAAAGTGTGACGCTCTAGTGCCAAAGTGTGACGCTCTAGTGCCAAAGTGTGACGCTCTAGTGCCAAAACATGAAGCTCTTGTGCCAAAGTGTGATGCTCTAGTGCCAAAGTGTGACACCATAGTGCCAACGTGTGAAGCTATAGTGCCAAAGTGTGACGGTCTAGTGCCAAAGTGTGACGCTCTAGTGCCAAAGTGTGACGCTCCAGTGCCAAATTGTGACGATCTAGTGCCAAAGTGTGACGCTGTAGAGCCAAAGTGTGAAGCTCTAGTGCCAAAGTGTGACGCTCTAGTGCCAAAGTGTGACGCTATAGTGCCAAAGTGTGACGCTCTAGTGCCAGAGTGTGACGTTGTAGTACCAAGGTGTGACGCTCTATCACCAAAGCGTGACACTCTAGTGCCAAAGAGTGACGATCTAGTGCCAAAGTGTTTTGCTATAGCTCCAAAGTGTGACGCTCTAGTGCTAAAATTTGATGCTCTAACGCCAAAGTGTGAAGCTCTAGTACCAAAGTGTGACGCTTTAGAGCCAAAGTGTGAAGCTCTAGTGCCAAAGTGTGAAGCTCTAGTGCCAAAGTTTGACGCTCTAGTGCCAAAGTTTGACGCTATACTGCCAAAGTGTGAAGGTATAGTGCCGAAAGTGTAATGCTCTAGTACTAAATAGTGACGCTGTAGTGCCAATGTGTGACGCTCTAGTGCCAACGTGCGACGCTCTAGTGCCAAAGTGTGAAGCTCTAGTGCCAACGTGTGACGCTCTAGGGCCAGAGGGTGACGCTCTAGTGCCAAACTGTTATGCTCTAGTGCCAAAGTGTGATGCTCTAGTCCCAAAATGTGACGCTCTAGTGCCAAAGTATGACGCTCTAGTGCCAAAGTCTGACGCCCTAGTGCCAAAGTGAGAGGCTCTAGTGCTAAAGTGTGAAGCTCTAGTGCCAACGTATTACACTCTAGTGCCAAAGTGCGACGCTCTAGTGCGAGAGTGTGACGCTCTAGTGCCAAAGTGTAAAGCTCTAGTGCCAAAGTGTGACGCTCTAGTTCCAAAGTGTGACGCTCTAGTACCAAAGTGTGGAGCTCTAGTGCCAAACTGTGACACTATAGTACCAAAGTGTGACGCTCTAGTGCCAAAGTGTGATACTCCAGTGCCAAAGTGTGACGCTCTAGCGCAAACGTTTGATGCTCTACTGCCAAAGTGTGAAGCTCTAGTGCCAAAGTGTGACGCTCTAGTGCCCAAGTGTGACATTCTAGTGCCAAAGTGTGACGCTCTAGTGCCAAAGTTTGACGCTCTAGTGCCAAAGTGTGATGCTCTAGCGCCAAGTTCTGGTGCTGTAGAGCCAAAGTGTGACGTTCTAGAGCAAACGTCTGAAGCTTTAGTGCCAAAGTGTGACGCTCTAGTGCCAACGTGTGAAGCTCTAGTGCCAAAGTGTGATGCTCTACTGCCGAGGTGTGATTCTCTAGTGCCAATATGCAAAGTTCTAGTGCCAAAGTGTGACGCTCTAGTGCCAAAGCGTGATGCTCTATTGCGAACGTGTGACCCTCTAGTGCCAAAGTGGGATGCTCTAGTGCAAAAGTGGGATGCTCTAGTGCCAAAGTGTGAAGCTATCATGCCAAACTGTGACGTTCTAGTACCAAAGTGTGTTGCTCTAGTGCCAAAGTGTGACTCTCTAGTGCCAAAGTGGGGTGCTCTACTGCCAAAGTGTAAAGCTCTCTTGCCAAAGTGTGACTCTCTAGTGCCAGAGTGTGACGCTCTAGTGCCAAAGTGAGGCGCTCTAGTGCCAAGGTATGACGTTTTAGTGCCAAAGTGTGACTCTCTAGTGCCAAGGTGTGACGCTCTAGTGCCAAAGTGTGACGCTCTAGTGCAAAAGTGTGATGCTCTAGTGCCAAAGGATGGAGCTCTAGTGCCAAAGTGTGATGCTCTAATGCCAAAGTTTGACGCTCTAGTGCGAAGGTGCGATGTTCTTGTACGAAAGTGTGATGCTCTTGTGCCAAAGTGTGGTGCTCTACTGCCAAAGTGTGACGCTCTAGTGCTAAAGTGTGAAGCTCTAGTGCCAAGGCGTGACGTTCTAGTGCCAAGTGTGGAGCTCTAGTGCCAAAGTGTGACGCTCTAGGTCCAAGGTGTGACGCTCCAGTGCCAAGTGTGGAGCTCTAGTTCCAAAGTGTGACGCTCTAGTGCCAAAGTGTGACGCTCTAGTGCCAAAGTGTGACGCTCTAGTGCCAAAATGTGAAGCTCCTGTGCCAACATGTGATACTCTAGTGCCAAAGTGTGACGCTCTACTGCCTATGTGTGAAGATATAGTGCCAAAGTCTGACGCTCTAGTGCCAAAGTGTAACACTCTTGTGCCAAAGTGTGACGTTCTAGTGCCAAAGTGTGACGCTTTAGTGCCAAAATGTGACGCTCTAGTGGCAAATCGTGAAGCGCTAGTGCCAAAGTGTGACGCTATAGTACCAAAGTGTGAAGCTCTAGTGCCAATGTGTGATGCTCTAGTGCCAAAGTGTGACGCTATAGTGCAAACGTGTGACGCTCTAGTGCCAAAGTGTGTCGCTCTAGTTCCAAAGTGTGACGCTCTAGTACCAAAGTGTGACGCTCTAGTGCCAAAGTGTGATACTCTAGTGCCAAAGTGTGAAGCTCTAATGCCGAAATGTGAAGCTCTTGTGCCAAAGTGTGATACTCTAGTGCCAAAGTGTGACGCCCTATTGCCAAAATGTGATGCTCTAGTGCCAAAGTGTGATGCTCTAGTGCCAAAGTGTGAAGATCTAGTGCCAAAGTGAGACGCTCCAGTACTAAAGTATGACGTTAGAGTGCCAAAGTGTGATTGTCTAGTGCCAACGTGTGACGCTCTAGTACAGAAGTATGACGCTCTAGTGCCAAAGTGCGATGCTCTAGTGCCTAAGTGTGGAGCTCTAGTGCCAAAGTGTGATGCTCTAGTGCCAAAGTATGATTCTCCAGTGCCAAAGTGTGACGCTCTAGTACCAAAGTGTGACGCTCTTGTGCCAAAGTGTGACGCTCTAGTTCCAAAGTGTGACGCTCTAGTGCCAAAGTGTGACACTCTAGTTCCAAAGTGTGTCACTCCAGTTCCAAAGCGTGACACTCCAGTGCCAAATTGTGAAGCTCTTGTGCCAAAGTGTGATGCTCTATTGCCAAAGTGTGACGCTCCAGTACCAAAGTGTGAAGCTATAGTGCCAAAGTGTGTCGCTCTAGTGTCAAAGTGTGACGCTTTGGTGCCAAAGTGTGACGCTCTAGTGCCAAAGTGTGTCTCTCTAGTTCCAAAGGGTGATTCTCTAGTGCCAACGTGTGATGCTCTAGTGCTAAAGTGTCACGCTCTAGTACAAAAGAGTGAAGCCCTATTGCCAAAATGTGTCACTCTAGCTCCAAAGTGTGACGCTCTATTGCCAAAGTGTGATATCCTAGTGCCAAAGTGTGACGCTCTAGTGGAAAATTGTGTCGCTCTAGTGCCAAAGTGTGTCTCTCTAGTTCCAAGTGTGACGCTCTAGTGGCAACGTGTGATGATCTAGTGCCAAAGTGTGATACTCTAGTGCCAAAGTGCGAAGCTCTAGTGTCAAAGTGTGACGCTCTAGTGCCAAAGTGTGACGCTCTATTGCCAATGTGTGAAGCTCTAGTGCCAAAGTGTGATGCTATAGTGCCACAGTGTGACACTCTAGTGCCAATATGTGACGCTCTAGTGCCAAAGAATGACACTCTAGTGCCGGAGTATGTCGTTATAGTTCCAAAGTGTGACGCTCTAGTGCCAAAGTGTGATGCTCTAGTGCCAAAGTGTGAAGCTCTAGTGCCAAAGTGTGACGCTCTAGTGTAAAATCTTGAAGCTCCAGTGCCAAAGTGTGATGCTCTAGTGCCAAATTTTGACGCTCTAGTACCAAAAAGTGATACTCTAGTGCCAATGTGTGACGCTCTAGTTTCAAAGTATGACGTTCTAGTGCCAAAGTGTGACGCTCTAGTGCCAAAGTATGGAGCTCTGGTGCTAAAGTGTGACGCTCTAGTGCCAAAGTGTGACGATCTAGTTCCAAAGTGTGACGCTATACTACCAAAGTATGAGGCTCTTGTGCCAAAGTGAGACGCTCTATTGCCAAAGTGTGACACTCTAGTACCAAAGTGTGACTCTCTAGTGCCAAAGTTTGACACTGTAGTGCCAAATGTGACGCTCTAGTCCCAAAGTGTGTAGCTCTACGTCCAACGTGTGACTCTTTCGTGCCATAGTGTGATGTTCTTGTGCCAAAGTGTGAAGCTCTAGTACCAAAGTATGATGCTTTAGTGCCAAAGTGTGAAGCTCTAGTGCCAAAGTGTGACACTCTTATGCCAAAGTTTGACGCTTTAGTGCCAAAGTGTGACGCTCTAGTGCCAAAGTGTGAAGCTATGGTTCCAAAGTGTGATGCTCTAGTGCCAGAGTGTGACGCTCTAGTGCAAAAGTGTGAAGCTCTAGTGCCAAAGTGTGAACCTTTAGTGCCAAAGTGTGACGCTCTAGTGCCAAAGTGTGACGCTCTAGTGCCAAAGTGTGAAGCTCTAGTGGCAGAGTGTGACGCTCTAGAACCAAAGTGTGATGCTCTAGTGCCAAAGTGTGACGCTCTAGTGCTAACGTGTGACACTCTAGCGCAAAAGTGTGAAGCTATAGTTCCAATATGTGACGCTCTAGTGCCAGGGTGTGACGCTCTAGTGCCAAAGTGTGACGCTCTTGTGCCAATGGGTGACTCTCTATTGCCAAAGTGTGACGCTCTGGTGCGAAAGTATGCCCATTTCCGCGCCCGTGGCCAACAACCGGTTTCTTGTCGCCCACATCAGTCGCAAGCAACTCTCGAGCCGCCGCCTGTCGTCAACTATCAAGAAGCTTCCTGCCATCTGCCATCTACTGACCCTCATTGCCTATGCCTCCACAAGCACCTTCTCCTTTCGCATCTTTCCTCACCAGCCTCATCTGCTGCTTCCTCCTCGACATCCTCAGCCCACCTGCATCTATCATCTCGAGCCGCCTTCTCGCACTGCCTCCTCGCTCTATCAGCAGCTGCAATCAAACTACCGCCATCTAGGGCGCAACTAGGGCGCAACTAGGGTGCAACTAGGGCATAACTAGAGCGCAACTAGGGCACAACTACGACGCAACTAGGGTGCAATTAGGGTGCAAATGGGGGTAACTAGGGCGCAACTAGGACGCAACTGGGATGCAACTAGGGTGCAACTAGGGCGCAACGAGGGTGCAACGAGGACGCAACTAGGGAGCAACTAGTGCGCAACTAGGGTGCAACTAGGCCGTAAGTAGGGCGCAACTAGGGCACAACTATGGTGTAACTAGTCTGGGTCGTAAGTTGGGCGTAACTATGGCGCAACTACGGTGCAACTAGGGCGTCAGTAATGCAACTAAGGGCGCAGCTAGGAGACAACTAGGGCGTAGCTAGTGCCCATTTGAGGCGCAACTAGGGTGCAAGTAGGTGCCAGTATGGCGCAAGTAGGGTGCAACTAGGGCGTAACTAGGGCGCAACTAGGACGCAACTAGGGCGCAACTAGTGCGTAACTATGGTGCAACTAGGGTGCAAGAAGGGCGCAACTAGGGCGCAACTAGTGCGTAAATAGGGTGCAACTATGACGCAACTAGGGCGCAACTAGGACGCAACTAGGTCGCAACTAGGGCGCAACTAGGGCGCAACTAGGGCGCAACTAGGGTGTAACTAGGGCGTAACTAGGGCGCAACTAGTGCGTAAATAGGGTGCAACTATGACACAACTAGGACACAACTAGGACGCAACTAGGTCGCAACTAGGGCGCAACTAGGGAGTAACTAGGGTGTAACTAGGGCATAACTAGGGCGCAACCGGGGCACAACCAGGGCGCAACTAGGGCGCAACTAGGGCACAACTAGGGCGCAACTAGGGCGCAACTAGGGTGCAACTAGTGTGCAAGTTGGACGCAACTAAGGCGCAACTAGGGCGCAACTAGCACGCAAGTAGGGCACAAGTAGGACGCAACTAGGACGCAACTAGGGCACAACTAGGGCGTAGCTAGTGCCCAACTAAGGCACAAGTAGGGCACAAGAAGGGTGCCAGTAGGGCGCAAGTATGGTGCAATAGGGGGGAAACTATGGTGCAACTAGAGCACAACTAGGGTGCAACTAGGGCGCAACTAGGGCGTGACTAGGGCGCGAATAGGGCGCGACTAGGGCGCAGCTAGGACGCATTTAGGGCGCAACTAGGATGCAACTAGGGCGCAACTACAGCGCAACTAGGGCGCAACTAGGGTGCAACTAGGGCGCAAGTAGGGCACAACCAGGGTGCAACTAGGGCGCAAGTAGGGCACAAGTAGGGCACAAGTAGGGCGTAACTACGCTACAAGTGGGGCATAACTATGGAATAACAATGGCACAACTAGGGCGTAACTTGAGCGCAACGAGGGTGCAACGAGGGCGCAACAAGGGCGCAACGAGGGCTCACCAAGGGCGCAACAAGGACACAACTAGGGCGCAACTATGGTGCAACTAGGGCGCAACTAGGGCGCAACGGGGCCGCAACTAGGGCGCAACTTTGGCGCAACTAGGGTGCAACTAGGGCACAACTAGGGTGCAAATTGGGCGCAACTAGGGCGCAACTACGGCGTAACTAAGGCGCAACTAAGGCGTAACTAAGACACAACTAGGGCGCAAGTAGGGTACAAGTAGGACGTAGCTAGGGCGCAACTAGGGTACAACTAGGGCGCAACTAGGATAAAAGTATGGTGCAAGTAGGGCGTAAATAGGGTGCAACTAGGGCGCAACGAGGGTGCAACTATGGCGCAACTAGGGCGCAAGTAGGGCACAATTAGGGCGCAACTAGGGCACATCTAGGGCACAACTAGGGCACAACTAGGGCGCAACTAGGGTGTAACTAGGACACAACTAGGGCACAACTAGGGCGGAATTAGGGCGCAACTAGAGTGCAACTAGGGTGCAACTAGGGCGCAACTAAGGTGCAACTAGGGCGCGACTAGGGCGCGACTAGGGCGTGACTAGGGCGCGACTAGGGTGCGACTTGGGCGCAACTAGGGCTTAACTAGGGCGCAACTAAGGCCCAACTAGGACGCAACTAGGGCGCAATGAGGGTGCAATTGGGGACAACGAGGGCGCAACTAGGGCGCAACTTGGGTGCAACTAGGGCGTAACTAGGGCACAACTAGGGCGCAACTAGGGCACAACTAGGGCGCACCTAGGGCGCAACTAGGGCGAAACTAGGGAGAAACTAAGGCGCAGATAGGGCGCAAATAGGACAAAAGTAGGACGCAACTAGGGCGGAACTAGGGTACAACTAGGGCGTAGCTAGTGCCCAAGTGAGGCGTAACTAGTGCGCAAGTATGATGCAACTAGGGCCCAAGTAGGGTGCAACTTGTGCGCAACTAGGGCGCCCACTCAGGAAGCAACTAGGGCGCAACTAGGGCGCAACTAGGGCGCAACTAG